>JAENPR010001542.1:0-140580 GCA_018135685.1 Themeda triandra | reverse complement strand
GAGCGTATGATCAAAAGCCAAAACATATCAATCTAGATGGGCAAAAAGAGTGTTACAAATATATAAAACATTAAAAACAATGTAACACATGGTAACTTGATGAATCTACTAGATCTTGCCGAATCTAATAGAGCCGATAACTATCTTGCTTCGCTAAGCTATCAAGCGGACGCTGCGTACGGCCATCTAGTCGAGATAAACAAAGCATAAGCAAAGACTTCCGATTGTCAAGGCATTTACTTTGCTGTACGGCCATCCAGTCAAGACAAACAAGACTACTTGCACCATGATCTAAATCCACCGCATGATACTAGACATGGTAGCAAGGTTGCCTACTTACGCGAGGTCGACGGATCGATGACTCCTCAAGAACTCGACGACACGACGAAAAGGGACTCGAAACTTGGCACAGGCCGGTTGTATTGATTTTGATTGTGTATATCCTTTACAATGACCGGGGGTTTATATTTATACCCCGAGTAGAACACGAGTTCTAAAAGACTACGATATACTAAACAAAATTTGGAAACTACGACTCTTAGCTCTAATTCCCTTCGTAGTTCTATATCATTACGTCTTCTCCCGTTTGAGTCGTCTTTTCATGCCATCTTCTCTTTCCCCGAATGGAATCACCACTTTCTCGGAATTGCCGACCGCATGGGCATTTGCCGAAGCACCAAGAATTAGCCGACCGCATACCGTTTGTCGAATACCCTCCTTGCCGTGTGTCTTTGGGCCCACCTGTCATCTTCTCAATGCTGACCAAAATCCAGTGTTAACACTCGTGTTGTAAAATTTTCAACCATTGTTTTTGCTAGTCCGTGTGATATTGACTAGACTTCGATTTTTGGGAGAATTACACATAACTATGCCGAGTTTCCCGGTAAGCCTTGTATCTAGGAAAGGATACGGTAGGTATGAGATGTATCCGAGTATATGTTATACCGAATTCATTTAGTTGACCTTTTCTTGTTGTCTCATAGCCTTGCAACTATCCTTGTCTATCTCACTTTTGTCTTGCACATAATGCCTATTTGTGCAAAAACCTCTCGAATTGCATCTCATGTGTAAGGACAATAATGGCACCTTGACTAATAACTCGATGGTGCCGCGATGAAACCGAGAGCCTCCCGTGGCCGCGGACACCTCGGTTGTGCTACTCTGATGCCTAAGGGTATCGTGGTTGTTAACCACAAACAAGATAGGAATTACATCGATGTGTCATTTTGCATGACCCTACCTTGACTTTCTTTTGATATTCGTTAACCAATCAGTGATGGCTTATTGATAATAAAGTTTTCTCCTGAAGTGCGACAGAAGTCAACTCGAATAGAATAGGTTGCTAACATTAACATTACTCAGGCTACAAGAGATGGTAGACAATGGACTCTACCGAGTGTTACTCCTAGAATCGCACTATCTCTTGCCGAATATGTGTCTCTCTCTATGGTTTTAATGGAGATACACTGTGCATGTGTTGGATGAGCCTCGAACGAACATCGAGCTAAGTGAGAGCCTTTGGACTGGGGTATGATTAAGACTGGTTGAATTCTCATTAATGTCTAGTCATTCTATTTACTCATTTCTGAAGTGCACAAGTGTGAATGTTGAAGTAATCGAGGGCATCTAAATTAATTTAATTGGATTATGGGTGTTTGTCGATCGATGGAATGATTCTCTCCATGATACTTCTCTCGAAAGGACTTAGAACTCCTCTACATCCGTTAGATCTTCTAATGCCATATGGAGTAGAGTCAATGAAGGAAATTCTTCAAACAAAAACCGGTTGAGGCGAGTCTCAAGAATTGTCTCGACTAATGTCACTACTTTGTGCATACATCTTAGTAGTGTTTGACCATCATTCCTTCCCTAATATGAGATTCTAATGTGTCTTGCTTTTAAGGCACTAGGTCCCCTATACGGACTAGATGTTGGCAACACTGTTGGGATTGCACCTGGATTGTATCAAATCATCCAAATGCCGAATTCGGATGTTGTTGACGGGATATAAGACCCATTTTGGTATATTCAGAAATCTTTCAACAGTCCTCGATGGAAGAAAGATAAGCATCACATGAGCATATTTATCACTAATAAAGTTCCACTTGTACTCTTAGCTTGTGAAATGCGGGGAGATGGAAATGAGCCACAGCCAAGGACCCAAAACCTTGGTCGGCCGACCCGGGTTTGGACCCACCAGAGCCGGCCTCCCAAAGATGACCCCGTTATGCTCTCGAAGTCCTTCTCAACCTCGGATCCAAGAATGCTACCTCTCGAACATTCCAAACATTTGGCACATTGGTCCAAGGATTCACATAGAAGCAATCAAAGGATCAAGTGAACCCAACTCGAAGACAAGACTACAAGTGACGGGTGGGGACAATACCGGAAGTCTGCAGTGGGTCGCACCCGGTCCGGAGTCGGCCGACTTGGCCACAGTGGCACTGGACAATGCTCTCAAGGCCACTGGACCTTCTAGAAGGGGAGTGGGACACACGGTCGGCCAACACCGTCACCACCGATACGTGGGGCCCTCCCATGGTCGGTTTTGCTTCCACCGACTTCCGCATGGCCTTCACGTGTCTCCCCATCTCAATCATCCATTCAAGGCGGTGGGAAGGTCGGTTTGATCCAACGGCAAGGAAGCAACGCTCACATGGATCCCGACGTGGCGATCGGAGTAGCCCCTACTCCATCTCCCACTATAAATAGCCCCCTAGGCCTTCATCCCCAAGTGTCCCCAATTGTATCCACAAGCCATTTGCTCAAGTTCTCTTGGGAGATCAAGTGTAGTGTAGTCTAGTCTAGAAAGGGAGTTAGAGTCGAGTCGAGCGAAGCTCGAGTCTCCTGAGTCGTCTTAAAGAGTCTCTGTATAGCTCTTGTACCTTTTCTCTTGTATTACTTTCTTTATATTAATATAGCCTTCCTTTACTTTACTAAGTCTTTACTTTAAGTACTTACTTTGAGTATTTACTTAGAGCACTACTATACTAGTGTAGTAGTGTTGTGTCTTAGTCTTTGTAGTGTAGTGTCTTAGTTAGTTTAGTGTCTACAACCACTTGTGTGTGTTTCACTACCAACTGGGGCTGAGGCTACCCACATAGTAGCTAAGGTCATAAGACTAGTGTAGGTGAGGTGCTTAGGCTAGTGCTTATTAGTGGATGCAACCTTACCTTGATTGGTTTACCATTCAACATTCTGACTATAATAGGCGGTGAGTGTGACTGACACACGCTTCCTAGTAGGTTCTATTTGCGTCGGGTTTGGTTTGTAGGGTGCCCCGTAAGCCAAGGGTCCGCTTGAGTAGGAGTTTTATCTCCTATTTGTAAGTCGACTTCCCCTATCACACAGGTTCGTTTAGGCATTAGTCTAGTTGAGTCATACATTATTAGGATTAGAACACAGAAATAGAGTTAGATACATAGGAGTCCATACTCACTCGTTGTCTTCCCACCTAGATAGCTACCTACCAATTACCCTTAGTTCATCACGTTTATCCATCATAACTTATCCCCTTCGTCAACACTGATAACTTAGATTGAGTAGAACCACCACGGATATCCATCCACCCATTTATTAGAGAGTCCTAGTCCGCTTTCCTGTGAGTGAACTACAAATTACGACACCACAGACACTCACCCGGTTGAAGTGCTACAGCGGTACCTGTGCGCTTGCAAAGTTACCCTTGGCACATCTTGCGTCATCACTAGAGTCTAGCCTTGCTTAGCATTCCTAGGTCAAGTTGCCAGGAGGTACTGTGACACCCTCTCTCTGGTAATAGTTCAGTCTTGCAGTAAGCATTGCTACCAGGCGCCACTCATGATTATCTTTACTCTAGTTGGTGTGCGTTAAGATTTGCCAACAAGCATTTCTGGCGCCGTTGTCGGGGAAAAGCGCCGCACTAGGAATCTCTAGTTAATTGGAATCCGTGGTCTACTCTTAATCTAAGTATCCGTAGTGTTAGGGGCTTATCATTCACTTGTCTTGTTTTTCTTGTTATCATTTTTTTAGACAGTGCATGAACGGTTTCAAATTGCCGTCAAATTTCATTGAAGATCCTGAGCAGTTGCTAAAGAGAGCTGGACGCCGTCTAGTTCCCCCTCAGAGGTTCATTTCGGAACCTGAACCGTTTGTGGAAGGAAGTCCCACACCAGTTGTTGAGGCAGTCATGGCTCAGAAGACCATCGCTGAGTTCTCGTCCCCGTCAGCTGACTTTGTCGCTACGTGTTCGAACGTGAACTTGGGCGACGCGACCTTTGAACTCAAGCCTGCACTGATCAACATGGTGCAAGCCAATCAATTCTGTGGGAAGCCACAAGAGGATGCCAATGCCCACCTTCAACACTTTCTAGAGGTGTGCAACACTTTCACGGTCAAGAACGTCACAGTGGATGCCATTCGTCTTCGTCTTTTCTCGTTCTCGCTATTGGGAAAAGCGAAGCAATGGTCCTACAACAACAAGAGCGAAGTGACGACCTGGGACAAGTGTGCCAATGCCTTCCTCAAGAAGTTCTTTCCAGCAGGCAAGACCAGTGTCTTGCGTGGGAAGATTTCAAGCTTCCAATAGAAGTCCGACGAGATGATTCCCGAAGCATGGGAACGTCTTAATGAGTACATTCAGGCCTGTCCTCATCACGGGATAGATGAATGGCTCATCATTCATGGTTTCTACCATGGGCTGATCGGCATAGCTCGTAGTCACCTTGATGCTTCCGCTGGAGGGGCATTCTTGCAACACAATGTCAAGGATGCCAAGGAGCTCATTGAGAAAATGGTTATCATCCAAGGTTGGAATGAAGAGCGCCTTCAGCCAAAAAAGAGAGGTGTCCACGCCCTTAATGAGGTGGACATGCTCTCCGCTAAGATGGACCTCCCGATGAAGAAGATAGAGGAGTCTTCCTCTAAAAGGAAGTTGAGGCCATCCGGACCGCCACTATCCGTGGCTGTGGGCACCGACCCATGGTACGAGGTATGCGGAGAAGAGGATCATTCGGGCAACAATTGCCCCACGACCCAGGAGGAGGTGAACTTCATCAATAACAACAACTTCAACAACGGGAATCGGCCCCAGCAACAACAATGGAGTTCACGCCCTTTCTACCAAGACCAAAGTATGGGTTACAATAATAATTCTGGTAATTCTTTTGGTAACCAACCTTCCCTTAAAGAACTTGTCTTTGGTCAAATTAAAATAAATGATGGTCTTACTAAAAGGATGATGGCTAATGACAAGATCTTAGAGAGTCTTAGTGAAAAGATGGATAACTTTAACTCCGCTATGAAAAATCAATTGAGATTTAATAAAATGTTAGAAACCCAGTTAGCTCAATTAGCAGTAGCTGTCCCAGCCTTTAAGCAAGGTAAGATTCCAGCAAAGCCTGAGGATCCTGTTGAGGGTGTCAGGCTAGTAACTACGAGGTTCAGTAAGCCTCAGTCTCATTCTGTTCGGGTCATGATGGATTCACCGTTTATCCCGAAGAAGGGAGATCCCGGCATGCCAACTATCACCTGCTAGATTGGACCGCAAATCTTCGTCAATGCCTTCTGCAACCTTGGATCCGGTGTCAGTATCATCTCCAAGGTAACTTATGATAACCTGTTAGGGGGCCCTTTGCACCCCACATATGTGCGTTTGCGGATGGCGAGATCAAACCATCCGGTTTCCCGAGGGGTTGGCACGGGACATCTTACTCGAAATCAAAGATGAGTATGTCCCTATCGACTTCCCCGACTAGACATGGGAGCCAACGTCGACATCCCGCTCATCCCGGGATGACCATTCTCGAACACGATGGACGCCACCATCTACATGGGGGCTGCCCAGATGTACATGTCGATCCAAGGGCGGTACGTAAGTGTGCCTTTCAATGGTTTTAAAGCTAACATGCAGGAACCGGCACCCCAGAAACCTCGTTGCCAACACCGCCGAAGGAAAAACACTAAGACTGCTAACTCGGCCAAAAAGGCCGAAGTGAAAGAAGAACCCGCCGAGCCACAAGCCGAAGTCAAGCAAGTTTGGCTGAAGAAGGAGACACCTTCACGATCCCCATCTCCGGGACTGACCGAGGCATCCACGGAATAAACCCGATGGAGAGGTCCTGCTCTATAGACCTAAAACACGGAGCCCTCCGTGACCCTGTATGTCGCAGTTATCTCATATTTATTTCGTGCATTTCAATTCTGCATTTCCCTTTCAATTGCAAGTTTACTTTCACAACTACATATTTTATTTCGACAAAATAAGTTAGACATAGGTAATAAAACTTGAGAAGAGTGATTAGAGAAAAGTTGAGCCGGGTGGGGCCACCATGGCCAGTCGACCGACTTGCCATAGGGTCCACCACCTCTCCCTTCACTCTGGCTAGAAGCAGGGATCCAAGGAGTAGCATTGGATGCCCTGGGGCTCACAAGCCCAGGTCGGCCGACCTGGACTTGGTGCCACCAGGCACCCTGCTGCCTCCCAATGATGACACACAAGGATCCTATGCCCATCACACTAGCCAGAATTTGAGGAGAGATGGTCCGTTGCTCATGACTTTAGCCTTGGATGCTACTTTAAGCATGTTGGATGCTTTAGGGAGCATGCCAACAGCCAAAGCAAGCATAGGGAGAAGCATTGCATGCTAAACTGTCCCCATGGTCCATGGGAATCACTTTCGTTCTTGTCTCCACTTTTGCTTTCTCCTTTTCTCTTTCACCAAACACTAGACTTAGGAATCCGAAGCAACCAAAGAAATCATCGTGGACCAGGACCACCACCACCTTTACCAGACAACCCAACACAACATGACCAAAGTGGTGGGGGCAAAATCCTTGATCAGCCGACCAAGGTATTGGTCCAACTTTTGTGACTTTTTGCAAGA
The DNA here is from genome assembly GCA_018135685.1 of Themeda triandra. Lineage (NCBI taxonomy): Eukaryota > Viridiplantae > Streptophyta > Magnoliopsida > Poales > Poaceae > Themeda > Themeda triandra. The sequence continues at coordinate 133,717 of JAENPR010001542.1, read as the reverse complement.
ACGAGGCTAGATTCGTTGTCCAAAGTGAGAGCATGCTTCAGAGGGGACAGGGCCAGGTCAGCCGACCTGCCTTTGGGGTGGCCATGCCTTGCCCTTTCACCCCTATAAATAGCACTCCAATGTGAGCTCAATCCCACACCACAACCAGCAGAATCATCTCGAGCTCACTTGGCCTTCTCTCTTCTCTTAGTGTTTCAAGCCTTCTCAAGCTTAGTGTAGTAGTAGCTATAACCAAAAACCCAAAAATATTTCCCTTTCTTTAGTAGTAGTAGTCATAAACCCAAAAACCCCAAAAACATTTCCCTTCTCATAGTAGTGTAGTAGGAAGCTTGGTCTTGTTTGTTCACTTGTGTAGCTAGGATGAAGAATCCCTTCCGAAGGTCTAGCAAGAAGATGGGCGAGGGCTCATCCTCGAGCTCTCACCACTCGGGAAGTAGGAGCCATGAGAGGGAGGAAGAAGAACAAGTGCATCACCTTCCTCTTGCCATCATTCCTGGCAGGATGATGGAGCCTCTTAACAACCTCATGGTCACCCATGAGGAGTTAGGGAAGCTCTACACCCTTCGCACGTGCGGCTTCCAGCACACCGCTCTCTTTGATCAACAACTCCTCGACCAATCAGGTATGAGCACCGACTTTGCCAATGTTTTTCCATACCATTGGTTGGGCTTCATTTTGGTAGTTTCCTGAACGCGGTATAGTTTTGCTCACCCAAAAATTCCTGTGCACACTAAAATCAACCAATGAAGGAATTAGCTTTCACATGTTTAATACGGATTACAATTTGTCTTGGAGTGAATTGAGCATTACTCTAGGCTTTGATCATGATTGCGAATTAGATGAAGATGATGCTCTATCAGATTTTAACTTTGCTAAATTTTGGGAATTAATTTCTGGCTCTAAAGATTGTTCTAGTCCTAAACCCCAACACATACATAATAGAACCTTGAGGTTCATTTATTATTGGGTTGAAGTCACTCTTTTCCCGGCACTAGCTTACAAACCATAGGCAATAATGAGTTGCAAATCCTTTATGCCATGGTTAATCAAATCAAGTTTGCACTGTTAAAATGCTAGTACACTTTTGGGAGGCCTCCATTGCTCAAGAGAAACCCATAGGATTTACTTCATTTATAACTAGAATTGCTGAAACCATGGGTTTGCTTGAGGGAAATGAAGTTGAGTACATCACTGATGATAGATCTATTATAAATGAAAACATGCTTACACGAGTTGGCCTACTCAAAAGAGGCCCAAGAGGTGGACTTAAAATGATTTATGAGGATTATGCATTCGAAGTCTCTCTCCCCAACGAGAGACTTTGGTTGTATAAGGTCTCAACACTAACCATGAGCATGGATAGAAGGGAAAGAGCACAATTTGTTGTAGGGAGGTACAGGATAATGAGAGCATGAGACTATGCTGCTCAAGGGTAAGCTGGCTCTTCTCATGCTGTACACAATGTGGAGGAGGAGGTGAGCTCCACACACATGGGGGCACCTTCTCACTCCAGGACACCTTCAGAGGCACACACCCCTCACCCTCATGGTAGAGGGAGGTGCCAGCCACCGTCTGAGATCGAGGCGCTCACCCGGGAGGTGGAGAACATCAACATCGGGCAGCGAGGCCACATTGCAACTCATGCAACAAAACTTGGAAATGGCCCAAGGCCTCCAAACGGAGGACCGACCATCGGGACCGGTGGTGGGCATGGCGGCCACCACGGTGAGCAAGAGAGAAGCTTGGGGAGATCCTCTCCCCCACTAAGGTATGTTTTCAACCCCTCTTATTTAATTTTTGTCTTATTGCATTTTAGTTATTGTTTTCTCGCATCTAAAAAATTCAAAATCCAAAAATATTTATTTGCTTTATTTCCCTTTTGTGTATATATGCTTCATGTGTGCTAGTCTTCCTTTGGAAGTGATAATGAAATTGCTAGTTAATGTTTTTCTAGTGGTTGTTTACAACTTAGCACTTCTCTAAGTTTGGATTACTTGGCACTTTTAACCATCATAAACTTGATCACTCAGTGGGTTGCAAGTGCTAAAACAAAGTCTAAGTTGTTGTGAGACATGATATAGTTGAGATAAGAGGCCTATACTATTGTTCTAAGCACACATGATTGCCAGAGAATTTATTTTGAAAATGAATGAAAACTTAATTGTTCCTCAATGGTGTTGAATTTCTTACCACGACCATATACATTTTGCATATCAAAAAGCCTTCTACATAAGCTACTCGCTTGCATTGAGTTTGGTTAAGTCTTGTAGAACCTGTGTTAGAGGTTTGTCATGCCCCTAAGATCAAACTCCACATACCACCAAATATGCTGCTTCTAATCTGGAAGTACGCAACCATGCTACTCCTACCCTGGGAGCACGCATCTCCATCCATACCATCATTCTTGTGCTGCCTTTACACTGGAAGTACGCACCTCCATATCCACCTTCTCCATCATGTAGGTTGCTCCATGTTCCAATCCTCTCTTGAGTTATCAATTGTTAGGTGAGACACACCCCAAAAATGCCAGGCATCTACTCCTTAGATAGATCCTTTACCCAAAAAAACAGAGCTAGCCTTGTCTCAATAGAAGTAGAAAGAGAGATAGAATCAAATAAAGGAGCAACCTCATCCACCATACATCTACCTTTCCTCCATTCATCTTATTTTACATCTTGATCTGGGAGTATGACAAGTCTCTTCTGTGGTCCAAGTTTCTTAACTAGACAACATATGCATTGCGAGTATGCTATTCCTTGCCATACCTACTTGAGCTCCACATAAAGCCTTATTAGAGGTAGGATGTTTTGAAAGGCAAACACATGATGTGCCTTGGTGAGGATTCATACACCACTTGAGCGACTTGAGAGAAACCATATGAGGAACATTAAGACTTCTTTTGAAAAACATATCAAAAACCTCTGGCATGAAACTTGCTAAAAAATGAGAAGAGTAGATGCTCTAGTCAAAGCTGTTCTGCCTTCCAACATCCCAAGACTAAGTTAATGCCATAAGCCCCATGAGTGCTATAGTAATATTGGTGTGTTAGCATTGCTAATTTTTCCATTCAAGGAGAAGTTCTTTGTTGTGCACTTAGTACTATTGAGATGTTAACTTAGTGATAATACACCGATCCAATCGAACCAAGTTTTGATCGTTTGCTCGGGATGAGCAAAGGTTAAGCTTGGGGATCTTGTTGACGGGATATAAGACCCATTTTGGTATACTCGAAACCCATCAACGAGTCCTCGATGGAAGGAAGATAAGCATCACATGAGCATATTTATCACTAATAAAGTTCCACTTGTACTCTTAGCTTGTGAAATGCAGGAAAGATGGAAATGAACCCTGTGGGACCCAAAACCTAGGTCGACCGACCAGGGTTTGGACCCACCGAGCTGGCCTCCTAGCATGACCCATGTTATGCTCCCCGGAAGTCCTTCTCAACCTCGGATCCAAGAATGCTACCTCTAAACATTCCAAACATTTGGCACATTGGTCCAAGGATTCACATAGAAGCAAGCAAAGGATCAAGTGAACCCAACTTCGGACAAGACTACACGTGACAGGTGGGGACAGCACCAGGAAGCTGCAGGTGGGCCAGGCACCCCAGTGCCAGCTCGGCCGACCTGGCCCTGGTGACCTGCCACCTGGACAATGCTCCAAAGGCCACTGGACCTTCTAGAAGGGGAGTGGGACCCACAGGTCAGCCAACACCTGGTCGGCCGACCTATAGGTGGGGCCCTCCCAAGGTCAGTTTACTTCCACCGACTTCCTGCATGGCCTCCACGTGTCCTCCCATCTCAATCGTCCATTCAAGGCGGTGGGAAGGTCGGTTTGATCCAACAGCAAGGAAGCAGCGTCTCACGGATCGCTGACGTGGCGATGGAGTAGCCCCTACTCCACCTCCCACTATAAATACCCCCTAGGCCTTCATCCCCAAGTGTCCCCAATTGTATCCACAAGCCATTTGCTCAAGTTCTCTTGGGAGATCAAGTGTAGTGTAGTCTAGTCTAGAGTGGGAGTTAGAGTCGAGTCGAGCAAAGCTCGGGTCTCTGGAGTCGTCTTCTGGAGAGTCTAGTATAGCTCTTGTACCTTTTCTCTTGTATTACTTTCTTTATATTAATATAGTCTTCCTTTACTTTACTAAGTCTTTACTTTAAGTACTTACTTTGAGTATTTACTTAGTGCACTACTATACTAGTGTAGTAGTGTTGTGTCTTAGTCTTTGTAGTGTAGTGTCTTAGTTTAGTGTCTACAGCCACTTGTGTGTGTTTCACTACCAACAAAATGGCCGGCGACCCACGTAGTAGCTAAGGTCATAAGACTAGTGTAGGCGAGGTGCTTAGGCTAGTGCTTATTAGTGGATGCAACCTTACCTTGATTGGTTTACCATTCAACATTCTGACGTATAATAGCTGGCGGCGGTGAGTATGACAGACCTACGCTTCCTAGTAGGTTCTATTGTGTCGGGTTTGGTTTGTAGGGCGCCCCGTAAGCCAAGGGTCCGCTTGAGTACGAGTTTTATCTCCTATTTGCAAGTCAACTTCCCCTATCACACAGGTTCGTTTAGGCATTAGTCTAGTTGAGTCATACATTATTAGGATTAGAACACAGAATTAGAGTTATATACATAGGAGTCCATAATCACTCGTTGTCCTCCCACCTAGATAGCTACCTACCAATTACCCTTAGTTCATCACGTTTATCCATTGTAACTTATCCCCTTCGTCAACACTGATAACTTAGATTGAGTAGAACCACCACGGATATCCATCCACCCATTTATTAGAGAGTCCTAGTCCGCTTTCCTGTGAGTGAACTATAAATTATGACACCGCGGATACTCACCCGGTTGAAGTGCTACAGTGATACCTGTGCGCTTGCAGAGTTACCCTTGGCACGTCTTGCGTCATCACTAGAGTTTAGCCTTGCTTAGCATTCCTAGGCTGTTGCCTGAGGAGGAACTGTGACACCCTCTCTCTGGTAATAGTTCAGTCTTGCAGTAAGCATTGCTACCAGGTGCCACTCGTGATTATCTTCACTCTAGTTGGTGTGCGTTAAGATTTGCCAACAGATGTGCGTTGGGTATGCATTGTATGTGTGATTTGGTATAACCTTGGATTTACCAAAATGTTTTTGCTTTGAGTATCAAGCAAATATCGTCTAAATGTGAGAATTGGGTTCAGTAGAGGTACCTTTGGAATGAAAATTTGGCATGATTATTATTGGAAGAGTGTTTGTTGGATATCAAGAGTCAACAAGACCCTATTACAAGAGTATATGTTGGCACAAAATGTGACCGTCTGCGCCTCACACAGCAAGCCGAAAAGCGTGGCTTCAATCGGGTGCCCGGACGGTTTGGAATCCGAAGACATGCCAGTCGGTTTGACCTGAAAGCCGACAAGGGATAAAACTGTGAGATCAAAAAGCTGGAACATGCCGCGTGAGACCAGGCAGTTCCAAATTTACGGCCCTGAAGCCACTTACGACGACATACAGCTATAGAAGCTATCTGCCAAAGCATGTTCACAGATCATTCGGCAAATATGAAGTAAGAAGCATAAAACGTTGATTACCGAATGCATATGTATGAGAAGACATGTTTGAACAAGCCTAAATTGATCATCATATAACATATAAAAACATAAATTCTAGATCAATGACATCAATCAAGGCATGATAAATATTTAAACAGGTAATTCGTAGACGTAAATCTATTTAAATAACGCATGCATAGGCTAATCCAACTAGTCTGCCGCATGTCTAGTCTTCATAAACCCGTCGAGCATAAACCCAAGCAAGTTAATCCACCACATGATACCGCTCGCTATGAATCTACACCACCTCTTACAACCAGATTAATCCACCGCATGATACAATCTAATAATAAGAGGCTAAAAGCATGCATATATCCAAACAGATCTATAAATACTCGTTACTCATGTGAGCACAACCATATTCGGCAAGATTGCCGAATTGGGGTCCATGAAGAAGGAACCAACAAGCTAACATGATCTAAACCTAACAAAACCTGCATCTGCCGCACGATACCTAGTTCTCTTAGGGTTAAATACACCTTAACGTGAAAGAACCCGCAACATGTAACAATCTAGATTGATCTAATTCGGCTATACGAGCGTATGATCAAAAGCCAAAACGTATCAATCTAGATTGGGCAAAAGAGTGTTACAAATATATAAAACATTAAAAATAATGTAACACATGGTAACTTGATGAATCTACTAGATCTTGACGAATCTAATAGAGCCTATAACTATCTTGCTTCGCTAAGCTATCAAGCGGACGCCTGCCGCACGGCCATCTAGTCGAGATAAACAAAGCATAAGCAAAGACTTCCTGATTGTCAAGCAGACGCCTGCCGCATGGCCATCCAGTCGAGACAAACAAGACTACTTGCACCATGATCTAAATCCACCACATGATACTAGACATGGTAGCAAGGTTGCCGGTACTTACGGAGGTCGACGGATCGATGACTCCTCTCGAAGAACTCGATGACACGACGAAAAAGGGACTCGAAACTTGGCACGGGGCCGGTTGTATTGATTTTGATTGTGTATCCTTTTTACAATGACCGGGGGTTTATATTTATACCCCGAGTAGAACACGAGTTCTAAAAGAGTACGATATACTAAACAAAATTTGGAAACTATGACTCTTAGTTCTAATTCCCTTCGGAGTTCTATATCATTACGTCTTCTCCTGTTTGAGTTGTCTTTTCATGCCATCTTCTCTTTCCCGAATGGAATCACCGCCTTCTGAAATAGCCAACCGCATGGGGATTTGCCGAAGCACCGAGAATTAGCCGACCGCTCAGTCGTTTGCTGAATACCCTCCTTGCCGTGTGCTGGGTCCACCTGTCATCTTCTCAATGCTGACCAAAATCCAGTGTTAACACATGCCCCCTCAATTTTGGGATAAATGTGATTTTATTCTGAAATTGACCACAAGTCCTCTTCATCTGGGTCAACATTGCTCATAGTTGTGGCCGCCGCTCGAGAAATCTGTATTGTTTCAACTCACTCCGCTCCTTCAATGGCGACCCGAGGAAATTCCGAGGTAACCCTCCTTTTTCGCACATTCGGTAACTTCCAAACCGATTCTTGGCTTCTTTTTCCATTCGGTTCCTCCTGTTCTTTTCTAAAGGAGTACAAGGATCAGATTTTGATTCCTTATGTTACAAATCCTGACTCTTACTTTGTCGGCCCGATGGGAGACCCCAATCCGATGGAATTCATCAAGAAGGAAACTTTGAGGATCCCATTTAAATCCGGAATTGCTCCGCCGAGCAGATGGCCGAGCACTTTCAAGACCTGGCCGCTCCCCTCAATCTCAGGATGGCGGAATTGGTACCGTAGGATGCTAGCCAAGAACAGCAGCCTGTGGGAATCCCAAGATATCCATCAATGCTTAGAATTATCCTTAGCTGAAATGCCTAGGAATGAATCTCTCCTAATAGCAGCTTCTCAATTTTGGTCCGATCTTTGCTAATGCCTTTATTGTCGGCCGTGGTCCAATGTCTATCACATTAGCCGATGTGTTCATGATGACCGGTTTGAATGTGACAAAACCAAAGATACCCCTTCAAGTACAAGGGTAACAAAAACCGGAAGGCGGTTAAATCGGGAGGTGGATGGACAAAATATATTCGACCTACATGTCATCTGGTGCCGTAGCTGAGAAGGAATACAGAGCCTTCATGAATATGTGGTTGTGCAGATTTATCTTTTGCAGCAAATCCAATGAACCAACTCTGAATCACATGGTAATGGCTGAAGATTTGGCTTCAGGTACACTAATTCCCCTGGGCAAATATCTCTTAGGGGCTGTTTACCATATGATGCACCAAATCACTATTCAGATGCGCCAGCATGGAGAGATACACTGTGTTAGTGGCCCTTGGTGGCTGGTTCAAATGTGGCTGCAACTGTATATGCATCAAATAGTTTCTATGGATCTTCATGGCCTAGGTTTTCCTTCAGTTAATTATGCTGAAGATGATGAAGCAACAGAAAAAGCTTGCCAAACATATGGTGAAGCAGCATCATCCATCATTATTGACATGGACATTGGCCATCTTTTCAAGCTTTTCTTCAAAGGTTTTGGCAATGTGATCTGGCATCCTTATAGGGAAAATGAGAATTTAACCCTGCCCTACAAGTTCAGTTATGAGTCTAGCTGCTCAGATCAAGTATCCACAGGGATCTTTAATTCTTTCATCGAACCTTGCACTCTTCCAGCAGAATTTCATCATGGAAGGTTACTGCATCCCACCTATGAGTTTTACAACCCAAACATGACAGCTAGACAATTGGGATGTGGCCAGTTGCCCCCAAGACTGTTCTTCTCCAACATTATAAGGCCTAGGGAGAAAATAGGAGAAATTATAGAAGCCAGCAAAGTCTTTGAGCTTGGATGGGATCTGCCAGCATATGAGCCTTCTCCACTTGGTTTGATAGAGGCTGCCCATCCTTTATTTGACTTCTGGTGGCAGGAATGGCGTGCTCACATCTTCCATGTGCCAGTGCATCCTCTATGCCAAGATTTGCAACCCAGTTTTGCTTCTTACAGTGAGGTAATTTTCCTTGCGATCATGATCTTTGCTTCCGAATCCTCTTGTCATTTTGAATGCCTTGTCTTCTACAGGATATTGAACCTCCCCTTCCTTTAGAGGTCCAATATTGTCAAGCTGGACCCATCCCTACTCTGGGATTCAATGCTCCAACTCTGGCAGCTTTTATGAAGATCCCTGCATCTGTGAACTCAGCACCCTTAAAGGAGTACAAAAGGAAAGCTCCTGTTGATCCAAGCAACAATACTACACCCACCAAAAAACCAAGGTCCAAGAAAGCCAAACCACAATCCAAGGTATGAATCTCTTCAATCTTTATCTGGCAATGATCTTGATTCCCCTATATTCATTATCCCTGTCACAGCCACAGGCTAATCCCCGAAGACCAACCAACATAACAACCGTGGTAGACTCTCCTGAGGGTCCTGCAGAACATCATGAAGCTATTGGCCAAACTGGTATTTGCCTTCAATTCATCACTTTCTTTTTTCTCTGTTCTGATTTACCCACTGCATTTATCTCTCATCACCTTCTATTTAGATGATCCCATAGAAGAAGCAGTAGAAGGACATTCTTCTCATCAGGCTCCAAGTCCACCTTCAGATATCCAGAATCCCCAAGCAAGCCCAGATACAGCTCATCCTGATGAAGCTCTTATACAAGAGGTAATATCTTGCTCCTTAATCATTCAATAGTAGACTGACTCATTCGGCGAAAAGTTCCCCTTCTTTTGTTTCGAAAGGACAATACTCAACCGATAGCCAGCTACTCTCTCATTGTTGAAGAATATATTGGAGAGAGAGATGAAGAAGCTTCATCACAAAGCGGCGAATCGTGAGAAACCAAGCTCGGTGAGAGATATAATTCTTCTTCTTAATAAAGACATCACCACCTCGGTTCAAGATGCAAACCAAATAAGGGATATCGTTGAGCTTGTTAACTAGATAAGGGACGTTGTTGAGCTTATTGATCAAGAGATTCCTTCTACTCCTAGGGCCTCCTTGGAATCCATAGCTCATCTTGATGATCATTTTGCCACATCGGGAGAGCAAGCAAAAGTATAACCGCTAGAGCCACCTTGCGTAATGACAAACCGGGTGAAAGAACAACGAGGCTAAGGAACTACATTCGAGATTCAATCGGCTAAACACTCCCTGGAAACTCTGGAGCTAGAACTAAAAGTCATAGAGGAAGAGAAGACCAAATTGGAAGCTCAATTGGCTCAGCTAAATGCTAAAATTCAATCTCACAAGGCTAAAGTTGCCAATCTGCCAAGCTCCATAGAAGCAGCCAAGGCAAAAATAATAGCTGTTATCAAAGAGAACCAGCAGATCAAGACCAGGCTCTCCAAAATCCAAAGCTCCGAAGAGGATGACCGGAAGGTGCTTGATAATTTTAGCCGAATTAGCACTGATGCTATGGATGTAATCAATCTCTTCTTGAATGAGTGAGCCATCGGCTTGTAACTAAATGTAATACTGCATTTTCTGAACAAATTGTACTTCTGAATGCCTGTATTCTTTTTCTTTTAAAGACAAGCTTTATTCCCTTACTTCTTGATCTTGCTTTAACCGAATGCATCGACTTACTGATTGAAACTGAATTTTTCCTGAGGCAACAGGCCTAAAAAAATCTTTCTCAATTTAGCCGAATCATTGGCTTCCTGATCGCAACCGAATCTTCCTTGGGGTAGTGGCTCCCAATTTAGCTGAGTTCGGTCCGGTCCAGTAATGGCCCAAGAGTGTGAAAACCCTACTTCGTCGCTTGGCTTTCTCGGGGTCGTCTCTTTCAATCAAGCAAATTCCATTGCCATCTCTTCAACTCTCCGCCCAAACCAAAGTAGAGATCAACCCTAACCTTTTGCCTTCTGATGGCGGACGACAACCGCGGCAAGCGCCCTGCTGAGGAGGAGGCGGAAGGAAGCCATGCACGGAACCGTCGGCAACGTAGGTGAGAATCGGTCTCTTGCCCCCTTGTGGTTATTTTCTCGTTCATTTTTCTGATCTTGATTCTTCTCTTCATCTTTCCAGAGGAGTGGGGATCACCGGAGGATACTCTCTTCTTCCTCCGGTAACGGCAGCCCAAACGGGCACCTCTAACCCGCCGCCCCCGCCGCCGGTCCGTCGAGCCCCGCCACCCGGCGGTTCGTACCACTCCAATCCTTGGGGCCGAGAGAATCGAAAAGCCCTCGGTATGCTCATGCCGATGTGCTTCTGTATCTCCGGGAGAGGGACGAGGCCCAGAAGGAGCTGGAGGTCGTCTCCAAGAAGTACGGCATTGAGCAAGCCGAATGGGAGGACCAGAGGAAGCAGCTCTGTGATGCCGTCACCGGTTTGATATTTCTGTTTAGATTTCTTCATCTTGATTTCATCTGCTTGCAGACTTACTTTGTTTCTTCGTTCAACACTCTCTGCAGAGGTCGATCGGCTGAAGGAGGCGGCGAACGAGGTCGCCGACAAGGTGAACGCCCGCGGGGAGACGGCCGAAGCACGCCTTATTGCTGTGCATGGCCATGTTGATCAGGCCGTCATCCAAGGTGTGCACCTTGGCGTCTCCCTCGGGCTGGCGGCGATGTCGTCCCGGACCAACGACGACTACTCCTTCCTGCCGGTCGGGTTCCCTAATGGACGCCCAGACGAGATCGACGATATCGACGAGCGTCTGGAGGTCTATGAGGCCCATGCTGCTGCCCTCGCTGACTCCACCAGCCCCCAATCTGTCCTCAACAAACTATTCAGTGATAATGATGATGAGTAGTTTGTATTAGGACAGATTGGTGTAAATAAACTATCTTTTGAAGAATGCTTGTTCGTGCCTCTCGATTTGTCTTTAGCAGAATTTTGATTGCGATATTTTTTCCGAAAGATAGCTTCCCGAATGCGTGACGTCACGTTAGCCGATTAGATCTCGATATGGCGTCGGGACTGTCATGTCATGTCATTCGGCATTTCATTTACTGCACTTCACCTTTCTCTTCTCCCGATAAACCTACCAGTGAAAAAAAAATTGCTGAAGCCACCTCAATAATGTATAGATATTTTTGTACTAAAGGCGACACAAACTGTATCGGCTATTTTGTGCTAGAGGCGATATGAACCATATCGGCTATTTTTAGGCTAAAGGCGATTTTCCCTTCATCGGCTATTCATATTCAAACTCGATCTCCTTCATGAACCAACTTCAAGACTTGGGATAATATTTTTTAAGAAATCTTCCATTGATAGCTCTAGTAAACTCCTCTCCGAACAAGGTCTTCAATATATATGTGTTGCCAGCACACATTTTATTACCCGAAAAGGTCCTTCCCGTTGGGGACCATTTACCGAATGCTCTATCTTTTGTCCCAATCGGCAATATAGTTTTCCAAACTAAGTCTCCTTCTGCAAATTGCTTCACTCTAACCTTCTTGTTATAATATTTGGCAACGCGCATCTTGTTCTTCTCAATATTCTCCAATGCTTTGAGACGAATTAAATGCAAATCTTCCAATTCATCCATCATCAGATTCTTATAGTCTTTTTCAGCCAAATTCTTCTGCAGCATAACTCGTCTTGAACCTGACTGTAATTCCCATGGTAATACAGCACGATGCCCATAAACCAACTCATAAGGAGATGCCTGAGTAGACCCATGACAAGCCATTCGGTAAGCCCATAATGCTTCATTGAGGACCAAATGCCATCTTCTTGGCCTTTCATCAATTTTCTTCTTGATGATTTCAATCATAATCTTATTTGATGCCTCTACTTGACCATTGGCTTGTGCATAATATGGAGAAGAATTTAATAACTTTATTCCCATGTCTTCGGTAAAATTGCAAAATTCTGAAGAAGTAAATTGAGTTCCTTGATCAGTTGTTATAGTCTGAGGGATCCCAAACCTGTGAATTATATGCTCCTTAACAAAGCTGATCATGTTCTCTGACGTAACCTTCTTTAAAGGGATAACTTCAACCCACTTAGTAAAATAATTTGTGGCTAGGAGTACAAACTTATGCCCCTTGCTAGAAGGAGGATTAATCTGTCCAATCAAATCTATACCCCATCCTCTGAATGGCCAAGGTTTGATTATGGGGTTCATAGCAGATGCTGGAACCTTTTGAATATTATCGAATCTTTAACAATCGTGACACCCTTTGTAATATTCAAAACAATCCTCCAACATAGTCGGCCAAAAGTAACCAGTTCTTCTAATTATCCACTTCATCCGATAAGCCGACTGGTGTGCACCACATAAACCCTCACGAACTTCAAACATAACCTTTCTGGCCTCTTCTTGACTCAAACATTTGAGCAACACTCCATCGATAGATTTGTAGTACATCATCATCAAGAAGTACAAATTTGAGGGCTTTGTAACCGAGCTTTCGGGAAACTTTTTGAGATGGATCCTTCGATAATTGGTAATATCGTACCTCCAATCACCATCTCGCTTGATCGCATTGCAAACACCTTCTTCTATAGCGAAAATTTCTGAATTCTCGCGATATCCGAGCGTTTGTGACAATTTATTTGCTTCTTCATTGTGTTCTCTAGGGATATGATGCAAGGTTACTACCAGAAAACTTTTCAATAGTTCTCGGCATTTTTCATAATATTCTCTTAATATGTCGTTCTTGCACTCATACTGTCCAATCAATTGATTAATTACCACCTCAGAATCCCCAAAGATTTCAATAGCAACGGCTTTTACCTCTACAAGAAGCCGAAGCCCTCTAAGCAGTGCCTCATATTCTGCCTGATTATTAAGGTGTGTTTGGTTGGGCTTTTGGCTGTGGCTTTTGCCCCCAAAAGTCAAAATCTCAACCAAAGGGCCCAAGAGGTAAAGCTACTTTCACCCAAAGCCAGCTTTTACCATAGTGTAAAATCAAAAGCACCCCTACCCCCGCTTTCACCTCGCTTTTGGGTGGCAAATGACCCACTACCCCCGGTTATGTTGGGAAAAACGATTCGCTGCCCTCCCCTTCTATTCCAAGTCGCACGCGCCCCGTCTTCCTCCCCCGTCGCCCGCGCTAGCGCGAGATGCGCCGCTAGGGTTCCGGCCGTCGCCGCCCTCCGCCACCCGTCGCTCGAAGACCCGTCGCCCGTCGTTCGGCGCATCGCGCGAAGCCCGTCGCTGTCGCTCGAAGCCGTCCATCGCGCGAAGCCCGTCTCCCGTCGCCCATCGTGCGAAGCCCCATCGGCTCGAAGCACTTCCGCTCGAAGCCGCGCCCCGCTCCTCCCCGGCGTGGACGCAAGCGACGGCCGGGGCGCCTCCGGTCGCCCTCCTCCTCCACAAGATCCTCTCCATCCGGCCGACGAAGCGGCCAAGGGCGCATCAAGGTACGTCCGATCCCTCTGTTCTTGATTGGTTGTGATAGATGTATATGTGAAATAGATGTATGTTGATTGACGGGTGGTGAGGATCTATGGTAAACAAAATTGATTGAAATTTTTTTTGTTGGTTGAAGTATGTCGACAAGGCGAGATTGGGGTGATAAGTTTGTGAGGAATTTGTTTGATGCCTGCAAAGAAGAAATAGAAGCCGGCAATAGGCCATTGGGAATTTTTATCGCTCGGTTGGAAGAATGTTGTTTCCAAGCTTGCGGATAAATCCGGTGATAAACGAACAAAAAAACAATTGAAGAACAAGTTAGATGTCTTCAAAAAGGAGTATACGGTGTTTATGGAGTTCAAGAATTGTGCCACTGGGCTTGGTTGGGATGCCGAAAAAAGAACCATTGACTCGCTCGGATGAATGGTGGCAGGAACACCTAGCCGTAAGTTCTCACACCTAATCCGGAATTATAAATATTATGCTTACCTATTTGTGTTTGCTATGTCTTGCTAACTTTTTTATTCTTTACTTTCGAGATGCAACAATCCCGAGAAAGGAATCAAATGCGATCATGTGAAGTTTCGAAAGCAAGGACCAAAGTTTCGGAAGATATGCACATCATTTTTGGCAAGGGACATGTTAGTGGTGCTTCAAAGCATTACGTCACGGAGATGTATCCTCCGATGAGGCAAGTGGTGATGATGTACAGGAAGTAACAAAACCAGTGGAGAAGGTTGAGAAGACTTCGAACCAAAGAAAAAAGAAACGCAAGGCTGCTGAAGACAAGGATGAGAAGAGCCCATTTTTTCGTATGTACAAGAACACTTGTTTGAAGATAGAAACTATGCAGCGGAAAGCGAGATCTCCACAAGTATTGAAGCATCATCTCTCCTCGCAGCCAATCTTGTTCCTTCCATTGCGAGACAAGTGAAGATGGTGAAAGAATGTGGGGTGCAAGAAGGAACTGCTCTAATGCACACAGCCACTTCTCTAATCCTTAAATCTGATTTTAGGGAACTTTTTAGTTGTCTAGAGACAAATGAAGGAAGGCTTGATTTGATTGAGAGGGAGCATGAGAAAGAGATGAAGCGTCAGTGATTTGATTATTTGTTTCACTTAGTTGTACAATTATGTGCTTCCCTATGTTGCACAATTATGTGTTTCCCTTTGTTGAACAATTATTTGTTTCCCTTTGTTGAACAATTATTTGATTCCCTTTGTTGAATAATTATTTGATTCCCTTTGTTGAACAATTGTTGTGATCTGTGTCTTTGACATAAAAATATGTGATCTGTGTCTTTGCCATAAAAATATATTACATGTGTACATATTATTTATTTCCCTCTATACATACTATTTATCTATTGTTTTGGTCTGTAGATGTCTAATGCAGCTAAAGAAGCACATAAGGGACTACGGTTGCTTGCTGAACTCGCACAACATGCTGCTATTATTGGAGGAATGGGCAGCTCATATATTCAAAGGTATTTGCACAAAAGAAATACAGAGAGACCCCAGAAACTGGAATTCAATGGGTCATGAGGTGTATGTCGACACCGAGGTATTTTTATAAGATGTTTCGAATGAGCCCTGAGGTTTTTCTTGCACTTCATGAGAAGCTAGTGACAGATCATGGATTGAGCTCAAAAAATGTTTCATCTCGTTGAGTCATTGGCTATGTTTCGTGGATCGTCGGAGGACCGAATCATTTGCACAAGCTGAAAATCATTTCACAAGGTCACTTTGGACGGTTCACACCAAGTTTCATGAAGTGTTGAAGTGTTTGCGCAAGTTAGCCAAGATCAATGTTGTGCCAAGAGATCCTACTTTTTCTACGGAGCATGAAAGAGTGAGAGGGGATCATTTCTGGCCATACTTCAAAGAAGCAATTGGAGCAATAGATGGTACACATATTAAAGTGATAGTGCCGAGTGGATGAAGTGGTTAGCCACACAAACCGTCATGCATATACTTCTCGAAATGTGCTAGCTATTTGTGACTTTGACATGAGGTTTATATTTGTTGTTCCTGGATGGCCGGGTCTTGCACATGACTCGCGCATCCTCAGTCATGCATTGGCAAATTTTCCTTCATTTCCTATGCCTCCTAAAGGTAATAACGGTTTCCTATAGTATGTTATCAATAATTTATTATTATGTACCTTACTAATTTCATTTTGTAGGAAAATATTATCTTGTGGACTCGGGTTATCCAAACCGAACTGGGTACCTTGCACCTTTCAAAGGTACAACATACCATATACCAGAATTTCGGAGTCGTTCAGGGCCTCCGCAAGGGAAGTATGAGATGTTCAATTTCTTGCATTCATCCCTTCGTAATGTGATTGAAAGGTCTTTTGGAGTCTTGAAGCAGAAGTGGCGTATTTTGAAGTCCATACCAAGTTTTGATCTTGATACTTAAAAGCATATCATTATGGCTTGTTTTGCTTTGCATAATTTCATTCGTGACAGCAAATTAAGAGATGAGGAGTTTGACCGATGTGATGCAAATGAGGATTACTTGGTACCGTAGACAACGAGAAGAAGAAGAAGAAGAGGATGAAGTTGACGAAGAGGAGAACGAAGAGACCATGAATGACCTTCGTTCTAGGATAGGCGATGAATTGTTTAGTGCTTGAGGAGGCTAGTTATGTTGAGAAATGACATCATTGTATAACCTCTTTTGATGGATATTGTTCTATTAAATAGACTACGGAGAACTAAGAAAACCTATTAAAAAATATGTTACCTTGATTAAATATTTATTTTCATGTCAATTAGCGAGCAAATTAGTTTGTTACGAGCAATTTCCATATAAACATGTCCAGACATTCGGGGGCATTACAGGTATTTGTCGGAGCCAGTCTACGGTTTGACAAAGACCTCTAACCAAACGGCCTTACGCTTTTCCCACAAACTTGCTTTCTCACAAATGCTTTTCCACACTCACGGCCCACGCGCTTTTCCAAAAGCCACGGCTCAACCAAACACACCCTTAGTAACATGAAATTCAATAGGAAATGAGTACTCAAAAGCTACTCCTTGTGGGGAAATCAAGAGAATACCAGCACCACCACCTTTGCTACAAGACGAACCATCAAAGAATAAAGCCCAAGGTGCAATGCTTATCGCATCAACGAAAGATCCCGTCTTTGAGAGTAATAAAATCGGCAATAATTTACCCTTTCACCGCTTTTGCCGATTCATATTTCAAATCAAATTCGATAATGCTAAAATCCACTTGCCAATCCTTCCATTCAAAATTGGCATTGATTGATTACATCAAAACTAAAAACCACCACGCATTCAGCATTCAATAAATAGTGCCAAAACTTGGTACATGAGTAATATAAACACAGACAAAGTTTCTCTGTAGCCAAATACATTGTTTCTGGGTCTAGCAGTTTTCGGCTAAGATAGGCTATAACTCTTTCTTTTTCCTCAAATTCTTGCATGAGGGCCGATCCTATTGTCAGGCTATCGGCCGCCACATACAACTTAAAAGGCTTGTCAAGTTGCGGAGGTACCAGTACAGGTGGTGCCTTCATATACTGTTTGATTTCATCAAAAGCCTTTTGCTGTATGTCACCCCATACAAATTTCTGGTCCTTCTTGAGCTTCAAAAGTGGAGAAAAAGATAAAACTCTTTCTGATAAATTGGATATGAACCTTCTCACAAAATTGACCTTGCCCAGCAATGACTGCAATTCTGTCAGATTAGTTGGAGGTACAACTTTGTCTATTGCTTCCATACTCTTTTTTCCAACCTCAATCCCTCTTTTATGAACTAAAAATCCCAAAAACTCACCAGCCGATACTCCAAAGGCACACTTGTTTGGATTCATCTTCAAGCCATGCTTTCTTGTACACTCCAGAGTTTTCCTCAAATTGGCTAAATGTCCTTCAAGGTTCTCAGACTTGACCACCACATCATCAATGTAGATTTCCACGATTTTGCCGATCAACTCATGAAAGATATAATTCATAGCTCTTTGATAAGTTGCACCGGCATTCTTTAACCCAAATGTCATGACTATCCACTCAAACAAACCAATATGACCTAGACATCGAAGGCGGTTTTGGGATATCTTCTATTGCCATGAAAATTTGATTATAGCCGTGTTCCCATCCATGAAACCGATGATCTCATAGCCTCGTCTTTGCATCTACTAGCAAATTGGCAACCGGCATCGGGTATCCATCCATAGGAGTAGCCTTGTTAAGATCTCTAAAATCTATGCGAGACCCTCATTTTACCATTCTTTTTGTATACTGGTACTATATTTGAAATCCACTCTGCATACCTGCATGGCCGAATGAAGTTTGCTTCTATTAATCCTTCAACTTCCTTCTTAACATCGGCCAATACCTCTTCTTTGTAGATCCTTCATGGAGGTTGTTTATAGGGACGATATCCAGGGTTAATAGGTAATCGATGCTCAACAATAGAACGATCCAATCCAGGCATCTCTGTGTAATCCCAAGCAAAACAATCTTTGAATTCTTTCAACAAGTTCTACCAACTTCGATTTGTACTGGGTCTAAATTTGCACTAATATACATCGGCCTTGTCTTAGAACTATCACCAACATCTATTTCTTCCAACTTGTCGGCCGACATAAAACCACGACCCAATTTTTCTTTGTTGCCATCGATTGGATTACCCATTAAAAATTGCTGTGAGAGCTGACTGCTTGGATCGGCTATTGATCCCTCGTTGAAAACATTCACGGGACCTTCTTCCCACTCTTTACCGTGAGAAACTTGATCAAAGCTATCATATTCCCGGTATGGTGCTCAAGCGGCAACACTTACCGAATCATCGGCACGAACAACCTCAATGTCATCTCCAATCCACTAAATAAGAATTTGGTGCATGGTTGAGGGGATGCAGCAATTGCTATGTATCCAATCTCTTCCTAGAAGCAGACTATATGCCCCTTGCCATCTATGACAAAGAATGTAGTTATCAGAGTCTTTGAGCCAATCATCAACTCAACATGCACAGCCCCACGAGTGTCAGAGGGGTTGCCAGCAAAATCCCTGAGAATCATGTCCGTCTTCAGCAGGTCCTCACTTGTCATCCCTAGCTTTCTGAAGGTTGTATATGGCATGATATTGATAGCAGCTCCTCCATCAACAAACATCTTGGTCGAGGCTTGCCATTGACATATCCCTTCAAATAAAGTGGCTTCAAGTGATGATGCTTGGCCGGCTTATCAAAAACTGCTTTGTCAATACAAGTTGTGCCATTAAATCTTGATATTCACTTTCATCAAAATCGAGTACACCTCTTCTTGGACATCTTGGTTCTCGGGAGCTATAAACTCGATGGAAGGAAGAAAGCCATGCAAACGTCGGTACCAAGGACCACGTTCATTGGGCTTCGCCTTAGGGCGCCATATTTGCTTCTTTTCGGCGGTTGCTTGTTTCAGTTCCTGATTCCTTAAGCGTTGAACTCTCCTCTTCTGACTTTTCCTCAGACCTGGAGGACACCACTTGTCCTCTTTGCCACACGTACCCATAAGCATCTTCCTCTTCATCATGCAGCCTATTATGAGTCCAACCTTGATCCGCAAATCTCTTCCATTGCCGATTCTCAAAACCATCTATTTTAAAGCACCGATCGTCCTCGAAAAAATGTGTTCCAAGCCTTTCATCAATGGGACGGTGGTTGGCTCGAGACTTGCCTATACTCGAGTATTGGACACCGCACTCGGGACAATTGTTTCTAGCGAGCGGCTTCAAACCTTCATTCTAGCAATGCTTAAAGAATGAACAACCCCAATGAGACTGCTCCTGTTCTCTCATGTATGCTTCTTGTTCCTTTCGGAACATTTCTCCTTCATACCTCCGGCGTTCTTCCATAAACCTTTGCTTTCTGTAGTACCCTCTCTCTTGCTCTCCCTGCCATTTATTCAGCAAGATGCGTGATGTGACTCTAGGCCTAGAAGTTTCTCCCCTTTCAGTTCGGCTACCCTGGAACTGAACCTGCTGCTGCAGCTCTTCATTGGAGACTTGCCGATCAGGATCAACAGCACCACTTCTCTTTGCTCTGTCAGAAGTCAGCACTTTCATCTTGCCTTTTCCCTTGGGATCATTTGCAGAGATCATGTTCACAGAGAAAGAAATCATATTTTGTGGAAAAGGTTGATCATCAACTTTCATCTTGCCATCGAATCTCAGGTGTCCCTCTTGAATAGCTTTCTGGATCTGCACTCTGAACACTCGGCAATCATTGATGGAGTGAGAAGTAGTGTTATGGTAGCCACAATACTTCTTGTCTTTTACTCCTTCAGGACGCAACATGGGATGTCCTTCCGGCAACTTGATGCGACCTTCCTTCACCAACAATGCAAAGAGCTTATCTGCCTTAGTAACATCAAAATCATAAGCTCCCTTTTGTTGCCTCAACCAACATTGATTAACTTGAGTAGGCTCCTTTGCCCAATTCAGCTCAGCTGCAGCTATCTCATCTTCATCAACATACTCAGTTGCTTCTTCCAGAAAGCCTTGATACACTTCATTGGTGGCATTGTTCTTCTGAAAGTGGCCATCTCTTCTGAACCCCTGAGCTTGACTACTCATAGCTGCCAATTGCTATGAAAGTTGGCCAAGGTCATCAAACTCCATGCCGAATAGTTTCTCTCTGATATTCGGCAACATGCCTGCTATAACCATTCCTGGTAACTGATCATCCGGTATACTCAGGGAATAGCACAGATTCTTGGTCTCCCTGAACCTGCGAAGATATTCCAGTGGTGTCTCATTTGTTCTCATCCTCATAGTCATTAGATCAACCATCTTCTTCTCATTGGTACCCGTGTAAAAATATGAATGAAACTTCTGCTCCAGATCGGCCCATGTACCAATGGAATGAGCTGGTAAAGATGTGAACCAAGTGAAGGCTGGTCCTGTGAGAGACAGAGGAAAATACTGAATCCTCCAAGCTTCATCTGTAGCAGCTTCTCCAAGCTGCATTAAGTATCGACTGATGTGCTCTACAGTGCTGGTATCATCTTGACCAGAAAACTTGGTCAAATCTATTGGAGGCTTCACCCTAGGAGGAAGTGCCACTCTGTTGTACCACTCTGGATAAGGAGATTGGTATGAATAGGATTGTTTCTTGGGCTTCAAGCCGAACTAATTCTGCATCATATCGGCCATCCCGTGCACCAACATGTCAACACTTGAATCTTGAGCTCCTTGCATCCGTCCTCCGAAGGCAATCCCTGAAGCACTCTTGTATCCTGGATTCGACATAGCATTGAGAGCATTGTAATCAGTAAACTCCTGATACCCATCTCCATACATGCTCTTTTGCAACCTGTTTGCTGCTGGAGACACTCTGATGGCTGATGATGGCACTTCTCCTATTGTACCAAATGTAACCTGGCCATAGGTAGGATGTGGTTGTTTCTCATTAGGAACCAGTCCACCTTGGTTTGAGGCAGATGTTGCTCCCCCTCCAGCAGGCTTCTCTTGATGCTTAGGTACATTGAAAAGCGTTGATCCGCTGATTGGACCAGAATTTTCTTCAAAGTATTTATCGGTCGCTGGACCGAAAGTACTGACCATGATGGCCCGAAAGGTATTAAGGAAAGCTGTATGATGGTTTGTCATGGTTTCTCCCATGGCCTTGTAAATCAGTGCTGCCATCTTGTGAGCATCCTCTTAATCAGTTTGATGTGGAAGAAGAACCCTTGGCAGTGACTGCTTCTGAATTATCTTGTTGCTTTTGTTCTTGGAAAAAGACATCAAGCACTTCCCTTGGAATTGCTCACATGCCTGTTGCACTAGTTCCCTGAAGTTATCTGGCAACTCTTCCATGGTCACATCCAGAACGTGATGATTGCTAACATCGACATCTTGAACTAAAAAAAAAGGTCCCAGGGGCGTGCCAAAAAGTGTGTTGGCACAAAATGTGACCGTCTGCGCCTCACACACAAAGCAAGCCAAAAAGCGTGGCTTCAATCGGGTGCCCGGACGGTTTGGAATCCGAAGACGTGCCGGTCGGTTTGACCCGAAAGCCGACAAGGGATAAAACCGTGAGATCAAAAAGCCGGAACATGCCGGGTGAGACCAGCGGTTCATTTACGACCCCGAAGCCACTTACGATGACATACGGCTATAGAAGCCGTCACAAAGCATGTTCACGGATCATTCGGCAAATATGAAGTAAGAAGCATAAAACGTTGATTACCGAATGCATATGTATGAGAAGATATGTTTGAACAAGCCTAAATTGATCATCATATAACATATAAAAACATAAATTCTAGATCAATGACATCAATCAAGGCATGATAAATATTTAAACAGGTAATTCATAGATGTAAATCTATTTAAATAACGCATGCATAGGCTAATCCAACTAGTCTGCCGCACGTCTAGTCTTCATAAACCCGTCGAGCATAAACCCAAGCAAGTTAATCCACCACATGATACCGCTCGCTATGAATCTACACCACCTCTTACAACCCGCATTAATCCACCGCATGATACAATCTAATAATAAGAGGCTAAAAGCATGCATATATCCAAACAGATCTATAAATACTCGTTACTCGTGTGAGCACAACCATATTCGGCAAGATTGCCGAATTGGGGTCCATGAAGAAGGAACCAACAAGCTAACATGATCTAAACCTAACAAAACCTGCATCTGCCGCACGATACCTAGTTCTCTTAGGGTTAAATACACCTTAACGTGAAAGAACCCGCAACATGTAAAATCTAGATTGATCTAATTCGGCTATACGAGCATATGATCAAAAGCCAAAATGTATCAATCTAGATTGGGAAAAAGAGTGTTACAAATATATAAAACATTAAAAACAATGTAACACATGGTAACTTGATGAATCTACTAGATCTTGCCGAATCTAATAGAGCCGATAACTATCTTGCTTCGCTAAGCTATCAAGCGGACGCCTGCCGCACGGCCATCTAGTCGAGATAAACAAAGCATAAGTAAAGACTTCCTGATTGTCAAGCAGACGCCTGCCGCACGGCCATCCAGTCGAGACAAACAAGACTACTTGCACCATGATCTAAATCCACCGCATGATACTAGACATGGTAGCAAGGTTGTTGGTACTTACGGAGGTCGACGGATCGATGACTCCTCTCGAAGAACTTGACGACACGACGAAAAAGGGACTCGAAACTTGGCACGGGGCCAGTTGTATTGATTTTGATTGTGTATCCTTTTTACAATGACCGGGGTTTATATTTATACCCCGAGTAGAACACGAGTTCTAAAAGACTACGATATACTAAACAAAATTTGGAAACTAAGACTCTTAGCTCTAATTCCCTTCGGAGTTCTATATCATTACGTCTTCTCCTGTTTGAGTCATCTTTTCATGCCATCTTCTCTTTCCCGAATGGAATCACCGCCTTCTGAAAAAGCCGACCGCATGGGGATTTGCCGAAGCACCGAGAATTAGCCGACCGCTTAGTCGTTTGCCAAATACCCTCCTTGCTTGTGTCTTGGGTCCACTGTCATCTTCTCAATGCGACCAAAATCCAAGAGTTAACGAGTATATGATTTATGCTAGAATTGGAAATATTAAGCCCTTGCTAAGGAATCGACTAGTTCACCGGTTCTGCTTAGTGGAAGAGTAACTTGGTGGTTTCCGCTAAGTTAGAGAGTCACTGGCCTGGGAACTTTGTCTTCTACATGAGAAGATTTGGATGTCTCTGACCTAAGAACTTTGACTTCTACATGTAAAGGTTGAACTTCCTTAGTCTAGCCAGTTCATATTGGCATATTATTAGCCAGTGTTCCTATGAAGGGCTATGGCAATATTGAACTCACTCTAACAAAATCCTACATTGCCACCCATGAAGTCGATAAAGTAGTTTTTGCCTTATGGGAGCTACGATATGCTTCTTAGTGGTAAACACTTAGGATTTTTGAAGCACCTTTTGATGTATTTGATGATGTCAATAGCAGATTTCTCGCATTCAACCCCTCGACGCCCCCAAATGGGTAGTTGTCGGCCATACCTTGCGATAACCTGCTCTAATGGGATATAGTCTTGGGTTTAATGTGAGAATATATCATACTTTATCATCTTCATGCTTCAGACTGATAGAAAAAGATTTAGTATCACCTTGGAAGTATGGATGTAAGTTGTAAGATATCATCGAAAGGACTCCTGAGAAAGACACTGATGATAAAGGCAAGTAAACAAGTAGGGGTCGATCAATAAACCAGGTTCAGAAAGCCGACTACCTTACCTACTCAGCATTACTTGCCTATTGAAGCTCAACCTAGGGACCCACATGTGCCTGCTCCCGCATGGCTATGGTGTCTGTCGATTAAGGCTAACCGGCAGTCTACCACGGGATGCCCCACGGTAGTAGATTTTCGGTAAGGGCACGTTGAGATCCACGAACCAGACGTGAGAAACAAGACAAACGACCAAGACAAGGGTTTATCCAGGTTCGGGCCGCTCAGAAGCGTAATACCCTACGTCCTGCTTCTCGGTTGATGCTGTATTATCGAGTACCTGAGTATAATGAAAGGGCTAAGTTCTCTAGATCTAGGATGCCAGAGATTCGGTCAGATGAATAGATGCGTTCTAGGGGGGTCCTTGGCCGCTTTATATAGCCGAGCAGACAAGGTTACATGTACAGAGGTCGGTTACATTACGTCGTATCCTGGGTGGACTCAATCTAACCTAACCGACTAAGTCTACTTGTAGGCCAAGTATCCTTGTGCGCAATCCACCTTCTGGTCGGTTGCAGACCACGGCTTGTCTTGTCGTCCAGCCCACTAGCCTGGTCGGTGATGAACTGTACTCCGCTTCGTTATCCTACCGACCAGCCTGGTCGGTAATGGGCCAAATTCCGTCTGGTCTAGGCCGTCTTGCCGAGCAGCCCTGAAACTGTCTATGAGGGTATATGGGGTTTATACCCCCCACAGCTAGTCCTCGAGCACCATGTATCTTGAGGGAGTCACCATCTTGACCTGTGCCGAGCAATGTAGATGCGGACCAAGTGATGCCAACCAGTGAAGTTGCTAACCATGTAGTGCCAACAAGCGAAGTCGCTGACCACATGGTGCCAACCAGTGAAGTTGCTAACCATGTAGTGCCAACCAGCGAAGTCGCTGACCACATGGTGCCAACCAGTGAAGTTGCTAACCATGTAGTGCCAACCAGCCGGATGCTAAGCACTTGGCACAGAGCACCTTCGTCCAAGTAGTCCGCTTCCTGACCACTGCTTTTGTCAGGGTAGGTGATTTATCAAAAGATGCATGATGCTATTAAGAAAAAGAAAATTTCTTTTCACGTCCTGAGACGTGGGCCCACGTTAACACGTGACAGTAGGTGTCACTAAAATGTCGAACATGAACCAGCCACAAGAGTATCATCCAGAAGTTAAAGACCAAGCAATAGGCCCTAAGTCACCGCGAGGTGACGTGGGCCCACGTAGTCCCGAAGTTCGATGGAAGATAGTATAGGTTATATTGAACTTTTAAGAAAAAGTCCAACTTGCTGTTAGCAACAAAACAAACCCTGAGCAGACCAAGGCTGCTCCATTACTTTGTCAGAGAATTGGGTCATGGAATTAAAATGTTATCAAAAAACTGGCCTGCAATCCCCAGGATAACAAATATGGCCCACCAATGTCGAAGACAAGTGTTTAAACAAATCTGACAACTGGGCCGATAAAATATCCAGTGCAGGAATAAATTAACCGCCGGCCTCGTGGGTAAAAAATGAGCAGGCCCATTGTACCGCAGCCCATTAGGGTTAAAGCAGGTGTTCACACCAGTCAGAGATGTTCCAACCCTAGAAGTCAAAATGACATCATCCGAATGGTATAAATAACAGCCGTCGCTGGGGAGAAATGGTTCCACGTCGCATTCATTTCAACGCAGCAACCGCCCACTCACTCGAGCACTCCGCCTTCCACCGCCGCGCAAGAGGGCAAACCGCCGCCGCTCAATCCGCCGCCGCGCAAACCACCTCTGTGCCAACCGCTGCTAGCAACCGCCGCAGAGAGTGCTGCTGCAGATCCGGTCACCGCCGCGCGCCCTTTTCCGCCAGATCTAGGGTTACCGCCGCCGCTAGATTCCACCACACCGCTGTTCAAGAAGGCAATGGTGAGGAAAGAAAGCAAGAAGACGATGAAGGGGGCGGAGGTGCCGGCCCGCGGCCCGCAGTTGGTTCAATCCGAGTCTACACAGGAGTCGCTGCAAGCCCTCGCCGACGAGGGTTTTCTTTCAGCGGCGGAGATGGGCGTCTGGAGGGAGCCGCGGGGTGAGGAAGAACCTCGCCCAAACGACAGTGAGTTTGTTGTGTTCGAGGAATTCATGCCTCGTGGGTTGGGGCAACCGGTGAACGGATTCCTCCGGGATCTATGCATATGGTGGGGGATTTCCATATGCAACCTGGACCCCAACTCTATCTTGTCTGTGGCGATTTTTATCGCGTTTTGTGAGATGTTCTTGGGCATGCCCCCCCACTTCAACTTGTTCCGCTACTTCTTCGTCCTGCGGAAGAAGGGGGTGGAGACCGGGGGGTCCCAAGTTGCCGGGGGATGCTACATCCGTCTCCGAGATGGGTTGGCTGCCTCCTGGCTGGGCAGCAAATTTGGGTCCTCCTTTAAGGGATGGAACAGGCGCTGGTTCTATATGAGCCAGGACGTGGTTGGGAGCGTGTGCCCCGTGATATCAATCGGATCCCGCAGGCCAATCCTCGGTGGTCGAGCTGCCTTGATGTTGAGGAAATGGGACAGTGAAGGATCTCCTGAAGCTGATTGACAACAAGTCAGTGAACAGAGCACTGGTGGCTGCGCTCTGGTTGACCCGGAGGGTGCAGCCGTGCAAAGAGTAGACAAACCCGCTATATTCATATAGCGGAGTATCAGATCCTGCTCGGGAGACGGCCACCAAAGCACCCCGGACCTGGGTAAACCAGAGGCTGGCTACTCTGTTCGAGAAGTACAATGAAAACACTGCTTTTCCGGAGAACAGAGCACTGCCGTACAAGCTTGGTAATCCACCACCAGAGGTAATTGCCATACTGAGTTTTGTTATGTAGACTGCTTGAATACATTGTGTGTATAGTCGCCAATGATTTGACTGCCATGTACTACTAGGACAGGATCGTAGCACTTTTTTCTTTTTGTCAGTACCAGTTGAGCGGTGGCCGGAAGGTGAGGCCCTGCAAGGTCAGCGTCGTCCGCCACGGACTGCTGACCCGGACGAGGTCAAGGACCTCAGTTCAGATGACGATGATGATGATGATGTGGTTGGACTGACCACCAGGGGGCAGAGACATGCGGCGGGTAAGCGCCCGATGCCAGCCATGACCCCGAAGAAGAAGAAGAAACCGACCACCCTTGGCACCGGAGGCAAGTTGAAACTCGACGGTGAGGGTGGCGGTGGTAGCAAGAGGGCGGCCCCTGATAGTCCCGGGTCCTCGGACTCTGAGGACTATACAACGTTGGCCGAGCACCAACGTAAGCATCAGGCAAGGGCCGGCGATAAAGGTGGGTCATCAAAGCCACCTAAGTCGGGGCCCCAGAGGTCGCCGCTGAGGACGCCGCCAACCACCTCCGCACCGGAGCCTACACCCTTCATCGCTTGGGAGGTACCGGCGCCTCATGCTGCTGCCGAGCAGGGTGCTGGGCAGTCCTCAGATCCGCGCCGCGCACCACCCAGACCAGTCCCTAAGTCCGCCGACGGGTCTGGGACCGGAGGAGGGGCCCCAGGCAGTGGTGGAGGTCCACAATTTCGAGGAGGCTTTCACTGGTAAGTACAGTTGTGTAAGTTTGTTGCTACCTTGTATCCTTGAGTCATTGTATGACCTTGATCTGTGTTGGCTACTTGTAGCCGTGCGGAGTGCACACGCCCACGGCCCAAAACTCCACGGGCGCGGCGGTGACTCCACCACCGGCTCTGCACCCGGCGTCGGCGGAGTGGAGAGCCTGGGCTTGGGGAGGCGGACGCCACCAGTGCCGCTACCCAGGCCGAGGAGAGGCCGGTGGGCGAGCAGGTGGAGAGGCGGATAATTCTGGCTCCGTAGCTAGAAACTGCCAGCCATCCTCCACGCCCTGTGCCACAACCAGCTGCTCCGAGTGCTCCGCCGCCACCTGAAGAGGTCGAGGAGATCCCCCGGGAGCCCCGGATGCCACGCACAGACCTCCCCAAACAGCGTATCCTTATCACAAGAAAGGTGGGGGAGGACTATACCTCTTATGAAGAAATCCCTGACACTGTCCTCGAGGAAGGTATTCAGGATGCTGTAGAGGTGCTGCTCGACCATATCAAGGTATGTATAAATCATCATGTAATGTATGTACATATAGAATGCACTGTTTATCCTGTTATGCTCAGTCTCTAAGAATTGCACACCAAATCTGTGGATGACCTCATCTAAGAATTGCACAACCTTCTCAGTTGTGGCTTGTTTAACTGCCTTCTACTCGATCCATTTGGAAAACTTATCGATGAGCACGTAAACAGATGTATAACCACCGGGTGCCTTTTTGAAAGGACCAATCATATCAAGTCCCCAGCATGATAAAGGCCAAGCAATCAGAATGGTTTGCATGTCATGTGCTAGGACATGAATCTGCTTGGCAAACATCTGGCAGTTTACACATCGCCATACATAATCTTCTGCATCAGTGACGGCTGTAGGCCAGTAGAAACCTGCTCGGTAGGCTTTGCCGACCAGCGTCTGGGATGTTGCATGGTTACCGCAAGTACCAACATGGATGGCCTTTAAAAGCTCTATGCCCTCTTTCTGGGTAACCCATTTTTGGTAAATGACGGACTTGGGTCCCTTGCACATCAACTCGCCATTGACTATAGCATAAGCCTTGGCTCTCATCACCGATTCTTTGGCCTGCAATCTTGTCCTCTGGAACAAGGTGATCATTCAGGTATTTGATAAAGGGCTCTCTCCAGTCTGGCTGGGGAGGCACCGCCTGCTCGGCTGGCTCCATACCTTTATCATCTTCCTGCTGGCTGGGGGAACCTTCCTTCTCCTCGACGTCGCCGTTACTGAGCAGTGTTACCAAGTAGTTGGCCACAGGGTCAGGCTCGGGAGCCTGATCAGGGATCGAAGGCTTTATGAGATCTTGAATGAAGACACCAGGGGGTACCTCAGCGCGGGTCAAACCTAGCTTAGACAGCTCATCAGCCCCCACATTCTTTGTCTGAGGTACGTGGATGAACTCCAGACCATAGAACTTGTTCTCAAGCTTGCGTATTTCTACAACGTAAGCATCCATCTTTTCGTGGACTATGTCCCACTCCTTGTTGACCTAGTTGATGACCAAAGCAGAGTCCCCATATACCAGGAGTCACTTGATGCCTAGCTCAACTGCGATACGAAGGTCGTGCAGAGGATCTTCATATTCTGCTACATTGTTGGACGCCTTAAAGTGAATACGCAAGACGTATCTGATTGTATCCTTGGAAGGAGAGATAAAGTATACTCTAGCCCCAGCGCCGTCGATATTCAAGGAGCCATCGAAGTACATTTGCCAGTGCTCAGCAGTGGAATCTGCCAAGGGTAAGCTGATGTCCGACCACTCCACTATAAAATTAGGCAAGGCCTGTGACTTCACGGTTCGTCGGCTGTGAAACTGCAGTGTGAACTCCGACAATTCCAAAGCGTATTTCACGATACATCCACTGGCATCCCTGCGAAGGATGTCGCCTAGTGGTACGTTAGAAACTACTGTAATTTTGAATGCTTGGAAGTAGTGGAGGAGCTTACGCTTGGTGATTAGCAGGGCGTACAAAAGTTTCTATACGTGGTTGTACCACTGCTTTGATTCGGTAAGCACCTCGCTGATGTAGTAGATGGGGCGCTGGACCCCTAGACGTGCCCCCTCTTCCTCTCACTCAACTACTAGCACAGTGCTGACCACGTTGGTCGTAGCAGCTATGTATAGGAGCAGCTCCTCGTCCGGCTTTGGAACCGTTAGGAGTGAGGGGGATGCGAGGTATGCTTTAAGCTGTTTGAAAGCTTGATCAGCCTCCTCCGTCCACTCAAACTTGTCTTTCGCCTTTAGTAATTTGAAGAAGGGGAGGCCCTTTTCGCCCTTGCGAGAGATGTATCTACTGAGCGCGGCCATGCACCCTTTGAGTTTTTGGATATCCTTGACACACCGAGGTGGTCGTAGGTTTAAAACATCAGCCACCTTCTCAGGATTTGGTTTAATACCTTCCTGGCTGACCAGGTGATCGAGCAGAATCCCAGAAGGGACACCAAAAACACACTTGTTGGGGTTAAGTTTCAATTGAAACTCGTTGAGTTTGTCGAAGGTGCGTTGAAGGTTCTCGACTAAGGTAGCTGCTTGTTTGGATTTTATCACCACGTCGTCTACGTATGCCTCGACTAGATCGTCAGCAATTTCTTGCTCAAGGCAGGACTGGATAGCCCGTTGGTAGGTAGCCCCGGCATTTTTGAGACCGAATGCCATGGTCGTATAACAAAAAGCACCGAAGGGGGTGATAAAGGCGGTTTTATCTTGATCCTCCTTTTTGAGGGCTATTTAATGATAGCCGGAGTAGCAATCAAGAAACGAGAGCAACTCACAACCTGCAGTGGAATCTACAACCTCATCGATGCGAGGGAGATTAAAGGCCTGCTTGGGGGAGTGTTTGTTGAGATCTGTATAATCAACGCACATCCTCCATTCTTTATTCTTCTTTTGAACAAGAACCGGATTGGCTAACCAGTTCGGGTGATACACTTCTCTAATAAAGCCTGCTGCTAAGAGCTTAGCTACTTCTACCCTAATGATCTCTTTGCGGTCGCGGGCGAACCAGCGCATCTTCTGCTTGACTGGCTTGGCAGCTGCCTTGACGTTGAGGTAGTGCTCGGCCTTTTCCCTGGGAACACCAGGCATGTCGGAGGGTTTCCACATGAACACACTGATGTTGTCCCGAAGGAACTGGACGAGTGCGTCTTCCTATTTGGGAGAAAGACTAGCCCTAATCTTCGTGACCTTGGACGGGTCGTCGTCAGAGAGCCGGACCACCTTGTGATGCTTGACCTTGTTGGACGGACGTCGACCAGACCCAACAGGTACCTCGAGCTCTGCCGGTGGTATGTTTGCAACATCCAGGCTGGTGTGCTCCAGGGCGTATGACATGTCCTGGAACCCTGCAGCAGCGTAGGCTTGGGTTTCGCACTCTCAAGCCATGAACACATTGCCGCGCAGGGAGAGGGTTCCCTGCTCAGTAGGCATCTTCAAGACGAGGTAGCCATAGTGAGGGACCTCCATGAATTTGGCGATGCCTGGTCGGCCGAGGATGGTGTGATAAATCCCCTCGAAGTTGGCCACGATGAAGGTGATGTGCTCGGTTCGAAGTGTTGCTTAGTCTTTGAACCGGACGTCCAAAGTGATGCGCCGAGCGAGTAGGAGGGCTTTTCGGGTATGATACCCCGAAAGGAGTGTCGTAAGGTTGCAACTTTTCTGGTGGGATGCTGAGCTCTTTGAAAGCTAAATAGAATAGGATGTTCAGGGCACTGCCACCGTCGACGAGCACCTTTTCAAAGCGAACACCGTCGACCACCGGGTCAAGGACCAGCGGGAAGCGACTAGCATCCGGAATTCGTGCCCACATATCATTGCGGCTGAACGATATGGGCTGCTCAGACCAAGCTGGAACCTTAACATCAGCTATGAGACCATCGCGATCTTGCATCGCCATGATGGCTCGTGTCAACAGCTTCTTGTCGCGGGTGTTCTCCAACCCCACCTTACCACCGAAGATAATAGCAGCGACATTCTTCACAGGCTCCCTGAATGCATGGCGTGGGTTGACATCCTGTGGTTCTTCTTCGTCTTCCTGCTGGTCGGCGATCTTGTTCTTGGCCTTGGGGTTGGGCCGAGGCTTCTTGTTCGCAGTGGATTTGACAAGTGCGTCGGTCAAGACCCGGCATTCACCCATGGTGTGGCCCTTGCTAGGATGCCGAGGACAGTCCTGGGCGAGGATCTTCTCTAAAACTTCGTCGTGGACCGGCTTCTGCCCCTTCACCGCGTTGACGGAATCGTCGTTATGGCTGCGGTGGCATTTCCCTCCACCGTAATTATCTTGACCATGGCGTTTGAAGGTCCGCTCGGTGTCTCGGGGGCCTGGGCCACGGTTGAAGCGTTGGTTGTCGCAACGGTCGGTCTGCCGTCGTGGTGGTCGGTCGGCGTCGCTTTCTTCGTCGAATTCATCGTCCCGGCAATAGTTACGGTGCGCAGGGCCATCCCCACCTTGGTTTAAGCCATCATCTACGAGTGTGTTGTCGTGTGCGATGGAGAAAAGTTCTTTCATAGTCATTGGCTGTCTAAGAAAGAGTGCCTTCTGTAGATCATAACCTCGTGGTTGGACTAGACCGTTGATGAAAGCCTCGATGGCCGTCTCCGGAGAGATGTCGGTCACCCGGTTCCAGGTCTCTGAGAAACGCCGGATGTACTGCCGCAACGACTCCCTGGGGCGAAGCCGAATTTGCTTTAGAGCATATTTGGTCCCGGGCTGGACACAGGTCGGCTTGAAGTGGTCGATAAAAATTTGACGGAGTTGTGCCCAACTGTGGATGGATCCAGGGTGTTGACGGAGTAGCCATGAAGTGACCGTGTTACCTAGCACCATCGGGAGATAGTTCGCCATGACGTACTCGTCACTGCCGGCTGCTCGGACGATGACCTCGTAGAGCATGATCCAATGCTCGGGATCTGCCTTGCCATCGTATGTCTTGATTTCCGAGGTGCGAAAGTTCTTTGGCCATATGATGGCTTTGAGCTCCTCGGAGAACGGAGGGATGCCGCCATGATTCCTTCGGGCATGATAGCGTTCGTCGATGTGATCATGGAGGTCCCGACGTTTGGGTTGGATCACTTCTTCGTCACGCCGGCCTTGAGGGTTCCCGCGTTGGCGGTTGGGGCGATGACGGTTGCGTCTCAGAGCATCATCATGATACTCGACGAGGTTGTCACCGTACCCGTAATCTTCTTCGTCTCCGTAGCGCAGGCGTTCACGCGCAGGAATGCCTCTCCCGTTGTTTGAGGAATTGCCACCTCCGCTCTCAGACCGCTGATCACGTCGGTTGCGGTTGCGTCGAGAACGACGAGACCGGTACGAGGAGGCCATAGAACCCATGGATCAAAGTTCATTGACCTGGTCCTCAGCAACAACCAAGAACTCACGGATCTCGTCTACTCCAGGGGTGTTCGGAGGCAACTGCTTCAGCTTCTCCATAGCCACTGCGATGTTGGCCGTGGGAGTTTTGTGGACGGGCGCGTTGCCGACCACATCGAACTCGTTGCCGAGGTTGTGACGCCATGGCCGATGTCATGGTGCTACAGCTCCCTCTCCGCCGTTTGGATCTGCTTGGGCGAGCTCGGCGGCACGACGCCAATCCCGATCTGCATTGCGCGCTTCTCTCTGCCGCCTTTGTTCATCTGTCTCGTTTTGCACGGGAGGCTCATTGTTGCTGACCATGAAGATTGCCCCGTCGAATCCCTGAGGATGTCTAGGGAAATCAAGCATGTTGTTGCTGGTGCCTGTCTGGTGCTCAACGATTGGCAGAGTAGTCTTACTGGTAAGATCTTGATCTGTGTCCTTGGGTACCTCTTCATCGTCAGAAAGAAGGCAGTCGGTATACCCGAAGGAAATCACAGGCGAGCGTTCCACTTGGGCGAGCAGGTCAGACACGGTCGGTGTGGTTGGATCGGTGTCCTGGGGCATGGGATCTAATTCCCAAATTTCCACCATGCCGACCACGTGCGCTGGGTCTTGGGGAAAAGAATTCACGACCAGGAGTCCATCATTGCGCTGCTGAATACTCCTCGAGTATGTCATGGCCGCGTTGTCCAAACCGAAGGGAAGAACCTCCTGGTTACCGCGCGGCGGAGCAGATGGTCCTGCGGGCGGTGGTTGGACTTCTCGGCGTCGCCGCTGTTGGGAAGAACGGTATCGTCGTCCCTCCTCGATGAACTCATCCAATCTTGGGAGAGGTGGAACTCATGCTCTGCGCGAAATTGAGTCGAAGCGAGGTGGTCGGCGAATGCGTCTGGTCGCTCCTTGAGCTATACCAAGAGACCTTCCACCGTGGATAGTAGGCGGGCCTCCTGAGGCAAGTGTCCATGGACGACTCGGGTTGGGATCTAACCAACGAGAACCATTGGTCGGACCAGCCGTCCTGCGAGTGCTCGGGGGTGCGACCAGT
Source organism: Themeda triandra (assembly GCA_018135685.1). Taxonomy (NCBI): domain Eukaryota; kingdom Viridiplantae; phylum Streptophyta; class Magnoliopsida; order Poales; family Poaceae; genus Themeda; species Themeda triandra. The sequence goes on along the minus strand of JAENPR010001542.1, from coordinate 99,602 downwards.
CCGCGAGCCGCTGAGAGATCTAGATCTGTGCCGCGTGTCCGACAGGCATGGTTATGCCGGCGAGATCTGACAAGCATGAAGTCGGGGAGATCTGGTTCCTGACGGAGTTGTTGGCGAGTATTCTCAATTAGATCCATAATCTCGACCAGACCATGGCCTTGTCGATCGATCAGCTCGATCAGATCTGAATTGTCGATCTGTCTCCTCTGGTAGCGAGGAAGCCGATCTTGTGGAGCTTGAGAGGTCGTTGCTTCTACAGCTGCCGAGGGCAGTGCAGAATCTTGCGCAGCGGGTGCTGGGACCGGTGGCGAGGAAGACGGTGCTGTGACCGGTTGTGCAGTGGACGGCTCTGGGGCCGGCTGCGATGCAGGTGGTACTGGGACCATCCTGGTTGCTCCTGTGAACGCGAGGGACGCCGTCACACCGGTGGTCCAGGTGACCGACCAGATGGTGAAGGTGCAGCCAGCCTCAAAATTCATGGAAGTGGGGAAAGAAACCATCTGGATCGCCTTGAGATCAAAACACCAGCCCCTACCTAGCGCGCCGCTGTCGATTAAGGCTAACCAGCAGTCTACCACGGGATGCCCCACGGTAGTAGATTTTCGGTAAGGGCACATTGAGATCCACGAACCAGACGTGAGAAACAAGACAAACGACCAGGACAAGGGTTTATCCAGGTTCGGGCCGCTCAGAAGCGTAATACCCTACGTCCTGCTTCTCGGTTGATGCTGTATTATCGAGTACCCGAGTACAATGAAAGGGCTAAGTTCTCTAGATCTAGGATGCCAGAGATTAGGTCAGATGAATAGATGCGTTCTAGTGGGGTCCTTGTCCGCTTTATATAGCCGAGCGGACAAGGTTACATGTACAAAGGTCGGTTACATTACGTCGTGTCCTGGGCGGACTCAATCTAACCTAACCGACTAAGTCTACTTGTAGGCCAAGTATCCTTGTGCGCAATCCACCTCCTGGTCGGTTGCGGACCACGGCTTGTCTTGTCGTCCAGCCCACCAGCCTGGTCGGCGATGAACTGTACTCCGCTTCGTTATCCTGCCCACCAGCCTGGTCGGTAATGGGTCGGACTCCGCCTGGTCTGGGCCATCTTTCCGAGCAGCCTTGAAACTGTCTATGAGGGTATATGGGGTTTATACCCCCACAGTGTCGCACTTGCCACCCTCTATGCAGTGTGCCCCTCCTTTTCCTGTAGCCCTGTCGGCTCTCGCATCCTGGAAGTACAAAGATGTATCTAGATTTTAAAGAGAAGTATTGGTGGTATGGGTTAAAGATAGATGTAGCTAAGTATGTTGCTTTGTGTAATACAAGTCAACATGTGAAAGCTAAGCATCAAAGACCTGCTGGATTGTTGCAACCGACGAAGATGCCTAAGTGGAAGTGGGAAGAAGTTGGTATGGACTTCATAGTGGGATTACCCCATACTCAGATAGGTTATGATTTGATATGGGTAATCATGGATCATTTAACTAAAGTTTCTCACTTCTTGCCAGTCAAGACCACCTATATGGGAGCAAGATTGGCAGAACTATACATGGAGAGGACAGTATGTCTGCATGGAGTTCCTAAGAAGATTGTGTCTGATAGAGGTAGTCAATTTACATCTAATTATTGGCAAAAAGTACATGATTCTTTGGGAACGAGTTTGAACTTTAGTACAGCCTATCATCCTCAGACAGATGGACAGACTGAGAGAATTAATTAGATATTGGAGGATATGTTGAGAGCCTATGCATTACAGTATGGTACTAGTTGGGATAAGAGTTTGCCTTATGCGGAGTTCTCATACAACAACAGTCATCAATAGAGTCTCAAGATGGCATCGTTTGAAGCTTTGTATGGGCATAAGTGTAGGACGCCTTTGTTTTGGAATCAAGCTAGAGAAAGTCTAGTGTTTGGACTAGATGTGCTTAGAAATGCTGAAGAACAAGTCAGGATGATCAGGGAAAACTTGAGAGTGGCTTAATCCCATTAGAAGAGTTGTGCAGATACTCGAAGAAGGGAATTAGTTTTCGAAGTAGGGGATTATGTCTACCTAAAAGTGTCACCAATGAGGAGTGTGAAAAGATTCAATATGAAGGGAAAGTTAGCACCAAGGTATGTTGGTCCTTTCAAGATTCTAGAGAGACATGGAGAAGTGGCTTATCAGTTGGAACTGCCTGAGAATTTATCTGGTGTGCATGATGTGTTCCATGTGTCGCAACTCAAAAAGTGTTTGTGTGAGCCCGAAGAACAAATACCATTAGAGGAGCTTACTGTTAAGGAGGATCTTACATATCAAGAGTTCCCAATAAATATTTTGGAGATAGCGGAAAAGGTTACAAGGAGTAGAGTAATTAACATATGCAAGGTTCGAGTGGAATCGATATTCTCGAGGCTGAGGCAACTTGGGAAAGAGAAGATGATCTAAGAATGTCATATCTGCAGCTCTTTGAGTAAGCGCAGTCTAATCTCGAGGATGAGATTCTTTTAAGGGGGTAGAATTGTAACACACTAAAATTTGCATTTCTTCAAATAGAATTAAATTGATTTATTTCTATAATTTTGTGAGCATTTAACATAGGCAAATAATAATTCCTATGAAACTAAATTAATATTCATCATAAGTATAGCAACATGCTTATGCATTCATGCTTTGGTGCATTTGAATTTTTGTATTGTCTCGATTGGACCAAAATCCAAACGGTATTCGAACTTTATTTGAAAATGGATTTGAAAATCAGAAATATAAAAAAAGAGAAAGGATTTCTGTCACACCCCAAATTTACGAATTTAGGTTGTGAATAGAAAACACTAGATAAATGAAATGATTTTATAAATTTACAAAAAATCCAAGATTTAGTTAGAGTTTTTAATGTGCAAAATGTGGTTTTGTAAAAGAAATGCTTTTAAAATTAATTTGAAATTGTTTGTAGCATTCATGCCGGTTGCATACTTTTTATTGAGTGAAAAAAAAAATGAATTTATTCAATTCAATCTAGGTTCAAAATGATTTTTCCTCTATTTATATAATAAATAAAATATTTGAAAAGTTTTGTGAAACAAGCCTAGGTGTTAACTTCTAAAATACTCATAAATAGTTTAGAAGAATTTTAAAAAAAATATTTGATATAAAAAGGGTTTAAATTTGCTTTTTTAAATGAATTTACAAAATAAATAAATAAACAAACCTGTAGTCCTGCACCCCTCTCTCGGGCCCAATCTAGCTGGACCAGCTTTACCTCCCTCCTCCCTCTTGGGTGAAGGCCCCGCAGTAGCATCCCAGCCCCACACGTCGGCACCTTCCTCTACCTTCCGCCCGCTCTCTCTGACCGAGCACGAGCTCACTAGCCGTGGCCGCAACCTTCTCACTTTCCCACTCTCTCAGATCACGACCAAGCCGCAGTCAGGGCCGTCCCGGAAAAATTCGAGGCCTTGTATGAAACTAAAAAATGAGGCCTACTAGCTTAAAAAAAAAGACTAAATATATGATATGATGAAGTATGCAGTACATTGCAATAAGATATATATCAAGATTCAAGAATGGTACCTATGTTGCTGATGCAAATAAGTCTTCAATAGCTTCAACTTAGAAAAGCTTTGCTCTGCTGATGCAACGGTCACAGGAATAGTCAATAGAACTCTATATGCAATAGTTGCATTAGGAAAACAACCATGCTCCTTAAAAAACCGCAGAATTTCAACAGGCCCCATTCTTTCTTTTGGAACGAAGTCTTGTAGAAACTTCAACTCCATATATAGTTCTTTGGCATCAATATCAGATTTTCCATCCTTTTTAAGGACAGCCTTAAGATTATCACAAGAAGACTTCAAGCTGTGGTTATCCAACGACTGCAATGTTTCCAAAGTAAATAAGAAACCAAAATTTTTTTGGTAATCTTTGTACTGCTCAAATCTTTTTGTAAGAGAGGCAATAGCTTGATCAATAAGAGTGTTAAAATACTCTACTCTAAATAACTCCTCTGGAGACATTGTGGCAATATTTGTGTCTCCTGGGTTTTCATCGTGATGCCTCTTTCTTTTAGTTTGTCTTTTTTTAGGAAATGTTGTACCAATAGCCATCTCAAGTGCAATATCTTTGGCCGACTCCAAAGCTTCTAAGAAACCAGTTTCCCTATAGCCCTCGAAGAAAGAAATAAGCCCTTTCACTTTCTCGATAGCAACATCAATAAGCATATCAACGCGACTCTCCCATCGTGTAGCTGAAACTGACTTGAGAGTCAGTCCAGTTATGTTATCTTTTAGAATCTGCCATTTTTTAGTAGAGTTAGTAAATGCTGTGTAGATACGTTGGATGATTCCAAAAAAGTCTTTAGCTCTGCCACAAGTCTTAGTAGCCATATCACAAAGTGTTAAATTAAGGCTATGACAACCACAAGCAGAATAGAAAGCTCTAGGATTGACATCCAAAAGCTTCCTTTTCCTTTCATATTTGACCCATTATCATAGCCTTGTCCTCTCACATCATCTATGTCAAGATCAAGAATCTTTAGCTCATTCTCTAGCACATCAAAAAGTGCCTGTCCAGTCATGTCATTTACATCTAAGAATCCTAGAAAGGATTCTTCAACATGACCTGATGTTGAGTCCACATATCTTATAATTAAAGACATTTGTTCTTGGTGACTTGCATCAGGGGTACAATCAAGTATGACAGAGAAATACTTTGCACTCTTTATTTTCTTAATAATTTCAGACTTAATAGCAGAAGCAAGCAACTGTATCAACTCATTCTGAATCCTAGGACCAAGATAATGAACGTGAGTTTCTTCATTTGTAATTTGCCAGACATGCTCTTGAATAATGGATCAAATGCAGCCAACATCTCTACTAAGCCCAAGAAATTCCCATTGCTATCATCATATAGTTTGCTGTTACTTCCACGAAATGCAAGATTATGCTTGGCAAGAAATTTTATTATGCCAACAATTCTAAATAAAACTTTCCTCCAATGGTCCTTTTCTTTCTCAAGTTGTCATTGAGCTTTGTCAATAGTTTGATCAGTTTGCAATCTATTACGCAACTCATACCAAGTTGTCATGCTCAAAACATGATCTGCACATGTCTCATGCTCTTTGAGTCTCTTCCCAAGATGTGCCCAGTCATTATAACCCTCGTTTGCCAACTAACTTTTGATGCCCTTTCGTAAATAATTTACAACTTAAACAAAATACTCTATCGAGTTCTTTAGAATAAACAAGCCAATCCCTGTTCTTAGGCCCCTTCTGAATTGAGAGGTCTCTTTTAGGGCCCTTTTGTGCTAAAATGTCTACTTGTTTACTATCAAGAGAATCCCAATATCTCGGATCAAATATATCTGGCTGAAAAGAATCACCGGCATCCAAAGAAGGATTCAAGTCTTCACTGTTATTATCTATCTGAGTATTTGTGTTGTCACGGAGAGCTTCCTCAACTACAACATTATTTTCTGGAGGATCTATAGGATCATTGTCAACATTATTGTCAATTGCTTGCCCCTAATCAGGTATCGGATTATCAGATGACACCTGTGACTGTTTCGTAACAAACCTATCCATAGATCCTTTCTGAGATTGGACTAATTTCTCTACTCTTTGCTTTTTCTTATGATTTTGCCAACCCGGTTCAAATTTTCTAGATCGATTTGCAGAAGACATGGCTTCAAATTTGCTAGATGAAAAGATCAAAAGAACAAAATTTAGTTTGTGCATTTACGCTGTGATTGCGGATGAATTAAAAAAAGAATCATTAATAATACCTTGAGGGTGTAGGTGCCTCGCTAGCTGTTGCCATCAGCCGACAGTCGTCACGCTCGCCGCTCGGACGCTCTTGTGGCCGGCAGCCGTTAGGTCTTCAGGGCTATCCGGTATCCGGCGTCGGCGATAGGAAGTCGAACAGGTTTGCGATCTGCTGTGTTGCGATCGTTGGACTGGCTGGGAAACAAAGAGACGTCCGTCGGGCCGGCTAACATCATTGTCTATTGGGCTTATGTGAGTGCTAGCTAACTACTAATGGGCCAAATCGCTGCTGTTAGCTTTCTGCTATGTATATGTAGTATATGTACGTACATATTTGGAGGCCTATACAAATCGGAGGCCCTGCGCGGTCGCTCACTTTGCACACGTGCAGGGACAGCCCTGACGAACGGGTCCAAATTTGGACCGGGCTGGAGCAGAGCCGGATGACCGCGGCTTGGTCTGCGCCGCAACCCCGTGAGCACGGCTGATATACCAGTTTTACACTCTGCAGAGGTTGCACACTTTCACCACGAGTCGTGTTTTCCCCATCACGCTTCACACTACCTAGGTCCTTAGCGGGGTCACACCACAAGGCCTTTACAAAGCTGTGGTCCCCACCCCTGTGCATTCACTAAGGATTCGCGGATTTAGGCCCCCTCATGTGCCACCAAACCACCACAATGCACAGAAATGGGCAGCTAATTATTTAGCCAGGTCGTACCATATAGACCTCGTGGTTGCGCTGTATAGCTGGTTACATGCTCCGAGAACCGGTCCTTAGAATCCAACTGGAACGAGCACCAACCCAAACCACCAACATCAGCCGCCATTCCATGGCAAAAACCAACCTCAACCAAACTGTCCATCCGGCCAGATTCCTAGTCACCACGATGCTAAAAGATTACCAACCCACATGCTGCATAGATCATTAATCAATATTAAATTATAACCATCCAACCCAACCATGACAGCAAACTAAGCATGACTCTACCCATCCAAAACCAAGGTTGCAAGGACGATATAACAAATTCTAGTAAACCATAATTATGGGATTCAAATTAAGACACCGCATGCAACTAATGGTCTAACTAAACTAACTCAAATTAAAATAAAGTAGGTGCAAGATGGTCAAGGACACTTGCCTTTAAACTGGGTTTGTTCCGGGATATCAAATTCCTAGTACTGGAGGTTCTCGTATTCAGCACTTTCTGCAAACAATACAACAAACATGGCCCACAAAACATGATAAGAATAGTACACCATACAGTAGCAAAATATGTTATAAAGTTTACTAATGCGTAGTACTCATCGATATGAACTCGTGAGCGCAAGAACCACCTAAAACGGAGGTACGGTTGGCAAGATATAAGCTTTTGAAGTCGGTGGCATTGCTGTAAATAAAAGTTTCGGACTTTTAAGTAAATAAAACAGAAATAGAAAAGAGTTCTGGACTTCTGGTGCAAAAATTAGAGAATAAAGGGGCTGGAACTGAAGTATGGCATGACTCATGGAATAGTGGGATCAATATGATACAAGTGAAAGGGTTTGGACGCAAATTGGCGTGCACTATTCTGTGAACTCAGTCCATGAACCATGGACCAAGGATGATCTGAGATACCGGTCCACCATGGACCGTGTCCATGATGTGTATTTAGAGGTGTATTATGGATTTATTTTTATAAAGGAAAACGGCCATAATGAATATGTGACATCATGGTGATGTAATGATGAGGTCAACAAGCTAATCAACAAAGCTAACAGGAGAAAGGCACGGATGGCCGGCTGCTTGCTTCGTGCAGTCGCCGGTCGTGGTGCTGCGCTGCAGTTGTGAGTGATGGGAAGTACGCAGGAGTGGCGTGGCTTGCTGTTCGGCTGGCTGTGCTTGAGACCAGAGAGGTCGCAGTACAGGAAGGGAGCGACGGCGTCATGGCCGGCTCGGCGGATACTTCGCCGGTGTGACGATAACTCCAATCGACACCAGAAGATCATGCACAAAAGAAAACGGAGCTCACCCCGCGCAGGATGAAGGTGATCTCAATGACAAGGAGTGGCACCGAGGAGATGACGACTGATGGTGAGGCCGACGAGGAACTCCAGCGAGCACTGGAAGAAAGCGTAGGTGTGAATCTCCTGGACGAGGCGAATTCAGTGGTAGTAAGCGAAGAGTCAGATATCGCCAAACGGCGGAGATCGACGGCAGCAGCTGTCGATGCGGCAATGTCGACGGCGGCTGCGACCGGTGGCGCTGCAGCGTGAAAGGAGGGACGAGAGCAGGCTGTGTGGTGGCGGAAAGAATGAGAGGAGCTCGAACATGGGTTATATAGCGAGTGGGATGACGAATTTGGACGGGATTGGAGCTCGGTTCACTGCCATCAATGGCGGCCGGCGGTTAAAGGCTATGTAATGGTCTTCAACTCGTCGATTGAAGGAGGGCGAGTGAAGAGAGGGAATTATGGAGTGCAGTGAAGGGCTCGGTTAACTGCAGGAATGAAGGAGGCGTCGTAAAGGAGTTCGCCAGCGCCATCAATTGAGGAGGGAGGCCGGCTGACTGGAGGTGGAAGACGACCTGACGCGTAGGCCCCGTCTGGTGGTGACTGGGAGAGAGGGGCATGGAGTGGGCTGCTGCTGGTGGTGAATGGGCCGGTTGAATTGGCCCAGGAGGGGGAAGCATTGCGAGGAGAGGAACTGGGCCGGCCAGGATTTGGTCCGAGAGAGGTCTCGCCCATTCTCTTTTCTTTTTCTTTTGATCTTTGTAAAACTTATTTCAAAGCCAAATCAAAAGCTTTTTGAACCAAATAACTTTTGCAGAACAATTTTAAAATATTTCTGAGTTTTGAAAATTTAAATTTTTAGCTTGTTTCACAATAAAATTTTAAATACCTCATTTACTTTATAAATATAGAAAAACTGAGTCGCATCTAAAATCGAATTTTAATAAATTATTTTCCACTCAATAAAAATTAATGCAAGCAGCATGAATGCAACAAAATAACTATTTAATTTATAAACTATTATTTTCCTCCACTAATATATTTGGTCATAATCTAAATTAAGTCTAACAAATTTTAGAAAATTATAAAGATTTAAATTTAGGGTGTTACACGCAGCAATGACTTCGCCACACTCATTGGAGTTTGCCGCCGCCACCATTCGCATCCCCACATCGCCTCTCTTCTCTGTGCCGAGAACGACGACGAGAACCGCACCAGCAACTTCGCGGTGAGCTCCTCTCTCTCTAGCGCCCCATCCCGCGTCTCCCCGCACTCCTGTAAGGTCGAGATGGCGGACTAGGGGGGTGAATAGTCCTTTTTAAAACTAATCGCTCCGGCTAACCGATATAAGTGCGGAATTAAATCTATCGGCCTAACCAAGACTTTCACCCCTCTATCTATGTCTCTAGATGCACCTTGTAAAAGATCCTAAACAAGAAGACAAGGTGCCAATCTAGCTAGTGCACACTAAACAAGTCTAGCTTGTAAGGTCACACAAACCTAAGCAACAAGTACTTTAGCAACCGGGTGTGCACCTACACAAATCTAATGAGCAAAAGCACAAAGCCAACCTAAGCTCACTAGATGCTCATGGACAAAGCTACACAAGCCAAACCCAAGAGCTCAATCTTACTTAACTACACAAGCTAAGCAAGGCAACTTACTCTACTTCTAGCTACACAAGCAAGAAGGTGATTAACAAGCTACTCAAGCTAACTAACCACAAGAGCAACTACACAAGCTATACAAGAATGTAAGAAAAGTAAATACAAAGCTTGTGAAAGAGATTGCAAACCACCGTGAAGTGTGGACACAAGATGACTCGGCGATTTTTCACCAGGTTCACTTGGTTGCCCCCAAGCTACGTCTGTTGTGTCGACCAACACCTTCGGTGGTTCCTCCGGTCTTTTCACCTAGATGGTTCTTCGGTGTGACCCTCAAGTCACTTGCCCCTCAAGGCACGCCCCGCAAGGCACCGCAAGACACCACTCTCAAGTGAGCCCCTCAAGGCACCGAGCAAACCCACACACGCAAGGGTGGTAACTCAATGACACGCGCAATCCAATAGGGCTACTCTTCGCGATCCCCGCGAGGTGAGTACCGACCTCTCACAATCTCTTCTCCGGAGCACCGTATCTCCATGCGTGCTACCACGGAGCCTCTTGCCACCAAGCCGTCTAGGAGGTGGCAACCTCCAAGAGTAACAAGCTCTCCGGCTTGCAACACAACCACCTAGTGCCACTCGATGCAACCTCGCAAAGCAATGCACTAGAAATCACTCTCTCACACTATCGGATGGTCACTACCAAGCATATGTGAGTAGAAGGGCTTCCAAGCACCACAACACAAGCTACCAAAGCTTGGGCGTGCTCAGCGACCGGCCACAGCCGGCCAAGACTCATATTTATAGCCCCAAGGGCTGAAAGAGCCGTTGCCACCTCGGGCAACCAACTTGCCTGCGCCGGACGCGTCCGGCCACCACCGCCGGACGCTCCAACCCACGTCCGGCGCACCACGATGCGCCACGTGTCCTAGCCGTTTGAACCCGACCGTTGTCGCCTAACGGCTAGTCCCAAAGCGCGCTCAGGAAACCTGCGCCGGACGCGTCCGGCGCTCTCACGCAGACCGCCCGCGCGCCACAGAGAGCCGCCGGACGCCAAACAAGACTTCCCGCCCGAGTCCGCCGCCCGCGTCCGGCGCATCGTCCGTGATCCGGCGGTCACGCGCGACACTCGGCACCCGAGTTTACGTCCGAGTCGGCGCGCGCCGGGACGCGCTTCTCCCGGCGTCCGACGCCAATAAGCCGACGGGCGCCGAAGACCTCCGGCGCTTCCCCCAAGCGCGTCCCGGCGCCTTCTGGCAGAGCACACTCCGTCGTTTCGTCGCCGCGTCGCAACGCCAACTTCTCCACCATGCTATCCAACAAGTATACCAACTTGATCACCATGGATAGTATGTTTCCGAGGGACCCAAGCCCAACTCAACCCTACAAACCACAGCGCGAACAAACGCCACCTTTGCAAATGTGCCAACACCACCAAGTGTACAACTCCATGTGCTTGTGTGTTAGCATTTTCACAATCATTTTCAAAGGATTTTCTCTTCAACTCACCACGCCACTCGATCCTAGCACATCGCAATGTTAGATCGCTCAAGTGGCACTAGATGACCGATATGCAAACAAGATTACCCCTCTTGATAGTACGGCCATCTATCCTAAATCCGGTCAAGTACTTCTCTACTCAACCTTAGACCGGTGAAATGAAATGCCCTAGGTTATACCTTTGCCTTGCGCATTTCCATCTCCACCGTCTTCCTCCATTGTGCCAATGCAACAACATGCACCGACACGATCATCAAATGATATGATCCACTTCATATCATCATGTGACACTCTTGGTCCATCGATCTTGACCTCACTTGCTCTTCACCGTTGCGTCGGTCCATCGGCGCCAAGTCTTGCCCAAGCTTCACCATCGCATGGTCCTTCGCTTCGCAGCCTCAACTTGCCCTTCACACTTGCAACCGGTCCATCAAGCCAAGCCTCATCTTGATCTTCACCTCTTGGTCACATGACTCCATGTCATGTCTCATTTGCAATGAGCTCCTTCATCAACTCATGTGTTGAGCCTCACAACATCTCCAAACCATCTCCACCATGGCATATGTTGCTCACACACATGTACCACGTGAACTAACTCCCGTGTATCTCAACCATCACACATGTTAGTCCACCTAAAGTTGTCACTCAATTATCAAAACCAAACAAGGGCCTTTCAATCTCCCCTTTTTGGTAATTGATGACAACTCTACAAAGATATGGAATTTAAGAATATTTGGACTTTATGCCACTTATCCAACATTTAGGCTCAATGTCATGATTTGGACAAGTACCACAAAGTCAACTTGGTAGTGATAGCTCCCCCTACATGTGTGCTCAAATGGTTTGGTTTCAAGCTTGCACACATGCATAAATATGGAAATTTTGGGAGAGTTAGCACTACTAAGTGATGCTAAGGTATATAGGATAAACCTTTGAAGCGTGATACCAATCGGAGTTGCACCGTTTGAAGTTCATCCTTAGCATCATGGTTAGCTAGAAATCACATGAAACAAAACACTAGATACCTCATGAGATCAATATTAAAAGCAAGGTTCTAGTACCACTTGTAAAGCACATGTGACTAGCTAAACCATCCTATACGTGCTAGTTTTTCAAATCATCAATCAAGTTCTATAACTAGCAATCACCACACAAGCATTGCATATTGAAATATAAGAACTTATGCGAATACAAGCAAGCACATGAATATGCACATATCAAATACAATCAAACAAGTTCATGAGCTTGCTCCCCCTACTTGTGTGCTTCTCTTAATCAGGAATTTTTTATCCTCCTCCATTCTTTAATGTTGCTCCCTCTTGATCCATGTCCATTTTCTACTCCCCTTTGTATGCTTCTTTTGTTCCATATTTCTCCCCTTTGTATGCTTCTTCGCATTCTCCCCTTTGTATGCTTCTTCGCATATCTTTGTACAATTCTCTCCCCCTTTGTCATCAATGACCATAAAGGTATGCAGCAATAACACTTGAAGATACCACATGTAAGATACCACTTATAAGAAAATTCTCTTGATGCAAAGGGTTGGAACTAGGGGTTGATGGTTGAGTCTTGAATCTTCATTTTTGATGGACAACACCATATGTTGGAATGACACCACTTGTAAAATCCACATGTAGAGGAATCCACTTGTAACTATGCATTGGGCACTCCCCCTTTGTCATAGCACCAAAGATACTACATGTAGGTCACTTGAAGTTTCTTTGTCTCTAATACCGATGAAGTGGGGCTCCTCCCCCTATGACAAAGCATGAGTCAAACCAATCAAACATTTTCTTGTCGGTGAGGGTAGCTTCTCTTGATTTGAATTGATCACTTTAAAGTTGAGGATCACTTGTGGAACCATCATCTTGATGTACTAGATATCACTTGAATGAAAACCATGTGTACCATACCACTTGCGGAACACCACTTGAAGATAGTGATAGACTAGACATTTCTTGCAAGAACTAGTATTATGGTAACCACTTGTTGGATTTATCATGAATAACCAATTCTTGAACTTGATAGTCTTCATGAGCTTCTATTTCTTTGACTTGAGCCAATATGAATCACTTATAAACATCCAAGTCCGGTTTGAACCAATGACAAGCTTCTTCACACCTCACTAGAAGGGTTACCTTGTCAATGTTGTACTTGAAACTTATATGCAATTCAAACTAGATCAAGTACTTGGGTTCACTAGCTCATGAACAAACTCATACTCATACCACTAGATAAATCAAACAATCAAGCAATAATGGTAGACTATGAATTTAAAACATTTCATTGTTATGCATGATCCTAATAAGCATGTACTATATGCAATAATCGCATACTAGTAAGGGATGAAATGATCATGCACAATACAATGATACCTTTGCTATGTTGGAGTAGAGGATAGTCACATAGATTCCAATTTCATTACTCCAATAGCAATGTGAAGTCCATTTATAAGCTTGATGAAGCCAAAAGATACCATGATTGAATACCATGCTTCACCCATATGAGATGAAAACCCACTTGAGATCAAGTGCACTTTCTTGTTGTGGTTGGCCCGCTTCTTCTTGTGATTCTTGCTTGCATGAGAGAATACCACTTGAATGGGTACCACTTGTGCACCACTTGTATTATTTCTTGACTTGTCATGTATTGCTCTCTATCTTGGGTGTTGCTTGCTTTCTTGATCAACCCTTTTGATTGCTTCAACCGAGTATCTCCAATAATCTTTAGATCACCACTTCCATGTTAGCCTACCAAGTATCCCACTTGGTTTAGCCACTCATGGGTGGCAAGCCCCCGCAAGGAGAAGTGATCTCTCATCAAAAACTATCCTCGACACTCACTTGAATTGTCTTTGTTGATTGATCCTTTGGACTTGATATGATAAATCACTTGAAATCTTCCTTAAGTCCTTTTCTTTCTTGTTTAAGTTCTTTTCTTTCTACCAAATGACCTTCAATTTGTCACTAGAACTTAAACTTCATCTTCATCTTGAGTTTGATCTTGATCTTCGATTTGAGTACCCAACTGTGTAACAAATACACTTCACAATCAAATGACCTTGTACTCATTATTCTTCATGCTTCTAGACCAATTCAAAACCAAAGTTAGGTTCCTCAACCACTTATAAACATGAAACCAACATGAGGACCTTTCAATTTAAGTGACTCTTGATATATCCAATGATAGTCACTTTTCTGGCAGATTCTGTACCCTTCAAAGAATAATTCATATCTCACAATGTACAGCTCCAAATGCCATGAAATTTGGTGAAGATGAGTGACACAGAGTCTTCTTGCAGCTGTAAAAATTTTAACTCCATTGGCCTTCTAGTTTGCTACCAGATTTCACATCTTCCTACACTGCTACATGCTGAAAACTGCTGCACTATAGCTGAGAAGATATGCTCCAAAACCGAAGCAATTCTTATCCAATATTCATGAAATTGGTACAGCACATTATACCATAAGTGTAGAGCATGCATACCAAATTTCAAGTCAATCCAATAATATTTGATCCATCAACCTCAGATTTGAACACAGCTTGCTCAGATTTCAGAATTTGGACAGATTTAAGCAATTGAGCTATGCTTCTTCAAATTGAATCAAACTTGATATCAACTTGTTTGAATACCAACACAAGACATATATCCATTCAAACCACTTATTAAGAGTCATCTTGTGATCATATCCAACCAAACCAATCCAAATTTGACTACTAAGCAATTAATCCATTCAAACATCTCATAGCAAGCAACATATGCATATCGATCCAATTCAATCAACTCATATGTACCCAAATGGATTAGATCAACTAGGAATATACCTTTGAAAGCACATGATCATCCACTAGCAAGCTTCAACTCAAATACTTTGCAAGCCTTCGAATATGACCAATAAATTACCACAACTTGATTATTGCACTTGTATGTTGTAGCACATTGGACTTCACTAGTCATGACTTGGCATTGGGAGAGGAATAGCACTAAGCTTCAATACTTGATTCAATTAAATGATGAATGAAATGAACTCAATTGAATCAAGTCTCCAATGCCATGGTACCTACACACAATCATCCACTTTTTGATGGTACCCAAACATGTTTGGGTCCTCTCAAGTTAGGAGCCACATACTTAGGCAAAGCCTTAGTATGGATAGCGGGATGTTTTGCAATAGAAACCATTGAGGTACCATTACCATCCTTTCTAAGCATATTATTTGTATCAATTGAAATAGGCTTAGAAGTGTTACCTAGGGGACATGAATGAGCCATGTGTCCCCTTTCCGGCATGAATAGCATCTTCTCTTTAATTGAGCCTTTTCTTCATTGCTCATGTGATGCTCTTCATTGCCTTGCCTCTTTTGAGTTGCTTGAGCCTTCTTCTCAAGCTTGGTAGGACACTCCGAAGCATAGTGTCCCATCTCTCCACACTTGAAGCACTTGATGTGAGCCAAATCTTTCTTCTCTTGATTCTTGCTCATCATCATCTTGGCATCTTGGATAGGAGTTGAATGCCTTGCTCTTCCACCCCTTCTTGTTTTCTTTTTCTTCATCATCTTCAAGTCATCAACTATATTTTCATGATTGATATTGACTTGATCTTGGGGTTTCTTTTCTTGCTCATCTTGTGGCTTTGGTTGAGACTTCTCTTTGTTTGGGCAAGTTCTTGCTAGATGTCCCATTTTATTGCATTGAAAGCACATGAGATGAGAGAGCCTTTCTTCTTCTAGCCTCTTCATTTCTTTCTCATACTTTCTCTTGCCCCATTTCTTTCCCTTGATGTTGGTGTTGTTGTAGCGGATGCCATTCATGTTGCCAAATCTCTTGTAGCTCTTCAAGAGTTGAGAATGTGTGATCTTTGGCACTTCACTCAACCCAACATTGTCCTTGTTGAAACCAAGGCCACTTTTGTCACCATATCTTCTCTTGTTCTTCAACATATATTCGAAGGTGACTTGAGAGTTGTAACACCTCTCTAGATTGTTGTTCAAATTCTTCACTTTGCTTTTGAGTCTATTGTTCTCCTTCAAAAGATTAGTCTCACAAGACATAGAAGTAGAACAAGCATCTAATTGTGAAGAACATGGCATATCAAGTAAATCATTGCAAGAGATGGATACATGCTTCTTTCCTACATCACAAAGGTTAGTCATATGTGATTGATCATTCAACCCAAGTGATGAGCTCTCACTAGTTTTAATTTCTTCAAAGGAAAACTTCTTAGTGAGAAAAGCATGATCTTTCAACAAGTTTTCATGAGTAACACAAAGTTGCTCATGAGTCAATTTTAGCACATCATGTGAACAAGTAGTAACATAAAGTAGATGCTTTTGTTGTTCACATGTTGTCTTTAGAAAAGAGTTTTCATTTTCAAGTTTCATTGTTTTGGCTTTCTCTTTTTCCAAAGACATGGTCATGCTAGCAAGTCTACTAACAAGCTCATCATATGAGGCATGATCAATCACATTGCAACTTGATACCTTAGTGTCACCTTGTGACATGAAGCAATATGATGATGTTGGAGAGCTTGTAGTAGCATCATCAATTGAGCATGAACCATCATCATCGTCAAGTGTGTTTGGGGTAGAATCATTACTTGCATCACTTGAGGCATCATCCTTCATCTTGTCAAGTGAGCTTGAGGTAGATCGATCATCTTCCTCACTTGACCATGAGGTGGAGCAATCTTTCACAAAGAACCTTGTTGTGATCATGCTCAACACACTCATGTAGCACCATCGTGGCTTCCTCCACCTCATACTTGCCATCATCCCATGTGGAGGCATCGCCGAAGATGTGCTTGATGGAATCCCATGCCATACGTGCGGTTCCTCGATGATTCACCTTCTTAAACACATCAAAACTCAAAGCAAGCATTAGAAAGCAAAGAGCTTTATCATTAAGATCATAAAGAGCTTGTTGAGCTTCGGTAAGGTTCTCATCGTCCATCACGTGAGTGAGACCCTTTGTGACAACCCACCAAACCTTAGGTCCCGAAGCACGAAAATGATCAAGCATATGGTGTTTCCACCGTGCAAAGTCCGCGCCATCAAAAATGTGTGTGTCACAAGAGCACTCAACATCTATCCCACTAGTTGCCATCCTCTCGGGTTGGTGAAGACCACTAAAATGAGAGACCCTGCTCCGATACCATTTGTAAGGTCGAGATGGCGGACTAGAGGGGGGTGAATGGTCCTTTTTAAAACTAATCGCTCCGGCTAACCGATATAAGTGCGGAATTAAATCTATCGGCCTAACCAAGACTTTCACCCCTCTATCTATGTCTCTAGATGCACCTTGTAAAAGATCCTAAACAAGAAGACAAGGTGCCAATCTAGCTAGTGCACACTAAACAAGTCTAGCTTGCAAGGTCACACAAACCTAAGCAACTAGTACTTTAGCAACCGGGTGTGCACCTACACAAATCTAATGAGCAAAAGCACAAAGCCAACCTAAGCTCACTAGATGCTCATGGACAAAGCTACACAAGCCAAACCCAAGAGCTCAATCTTACTTAACTACACAAGCTAAGCAAGGCAACTTACTCTACTTCTAGCTACACAAGCAAGAAGGTGATTAACAAGCTACTCAAGCTAACTAACCACAAGAGCAACTACACAAGCTATACAAGAATGTAAGAAAAGTAAATACAAAGCTTGTGAAAGAGATTGCAAACCACCGTGAAGTGTGGACACAAGATGACTCGGCGATTTTTCACCCGGTTCACTTGGTTGCCCCCAAGCTACGTCTGTTGTGTCGACCAACACCTTCGGTGGTTCCTCCGGTCTTTTCACCTAGATGGTTCTTCGGTGTGACCCTCAAGTCACTTGCCCCTCAAGGCACGCCCGCAAGGCACCGCAAGACACCACTCTCAAGTGAGCCCCTCAAGGCACCGAGCAAACCCACACACGCAAGGGTGGTAACTCAATGACACGCGCAATCCAATAGGGCTACTCTTCGCGATCCCCGTGAGGTGAGTACCGACCTCTCACAATCTCTTCTCCGGAGCACCGTATCTCCACGCGTGCTACCACGGAGCCTCTTGCCACCAAGCCGTCTAGGAGGTGGCAACCTCCAAGAGTAACAAGCTCTCCGGCTTGCAACACAACCACCTAGTGCCACTCGATGCAACCTCGCAAAGCAATGCACTAGAAATCACTCTCTCACACTATCGGATGGTCACTACCAAGCATATGTGAGTAGAAGGGCTTCCAAGCACCACAACACAAGCTACCAAAGCTTGGGCGTGCTCGGCACCGGCCACACCGGCCAAGACTCATATTTATAGCCCCAAGGGCTGAAAGAGCCGTTGCCACCTCGGGCAACCAACTTGCCTGCGCCGGACGCGTCCGGCCACCACCGCCGGACGCTCCAACCCACGTCCGGCGCACCACGATGCGCCACGTGTCCTAGCCGTTTGAACCCGACCGTTGTCGCCTAACGGCTAGTCCCAAAGCGCGCTCAGGAAACCTGCGCCGGACGCGTCCGGCGCTCTCACGCAGACCGCCCGCGCGCCACAGAGAGCCGCCGGACGCCAAACAGTGACTCGCCCGAGTCCGCCGCCTGCGTCCGGCGCGCGTCCGGCTGGTCCAAGACGCGCGACACTCGGCACCGAAGTTTCTCGGTCCGGAGTCCGCGCGCGCCGGACGCGCCTCCCCAGCGTCCGACGCCTTCAGCCAGCAGAGCGCCGAAGACCTCCGGCGCTCCCCCAAGGCGCGTTCGGCGCCTTCTGCAGGAGCACACTCCGTCGTTTCGTCGCCGCGTCGCAACGCCAACTTCTCCACCATGCTATCCAACAAGTATACCAACTTGATCACCATGGATAGTATGTTTCCAACAACAATTTGCATCCGGCGCAATGGAAAATATGCCTCCAATTTTCCCAAAAGCGCCGAATCCCGCCTCGCAAGCTCGGCGGGAGGGAGAGAGGGACCCAAGCCCAACTCAACCCTACAAACCACAGCGCGAACAAACGCCACCTTTGCAAATGTGCCAACACCACCAAGTGTACAACTCCATGTGCTTGTGTGTTAGCATTTTCACAATCATTTTCAAAGGATTTTCTCTTCAACTCACCACGCCACTCGATCCTAGCACATCGCAATGTTAGATCGCTCAAGTGGCACTAGATGACCGATATGCAAACAAGATTACCCCTCTTGATAGTACGGCCATCTATCCTAAATCCGGTCAAGTACTTCTCTACTCAACCTTAGGCCGGTGAAATGAAATGCCCTAGGTTATACCTTTGCCTTGCGCATTTCCATCTCCACCGTCTTCCTCCATTGTGCCAATGCAACAACATGCACCGACACGATCATCAAATGATATGATCCACTTCATATCATCATGTGACACTCTTGGTCCATCGATCTTGACCTCACTTGCTCTTCACCGTTGCGTCGGTCCATCGGCGCCAAGTCTTGCCCAAGCTTCACCATCGCATGGTCCTTCGCTTCGCAGCCTCAACTTGCCCTTCACACTTGCAACCGGTCCATCAAGCCAAGCCTCATCTTGATCTTCACCTCTTGGTCACATGACTCCATGTCATGTCTCATTTGCAATGAGCTCCTTCATCAACTCATGTGTTGAGCCTCACAACATCTCCAAACCATCTCCACCATGGCATATGTTGCTCACACACATGTACCTGTGAACTAACTCCTGTGTATCTCAACCATCACACATGTTAGTCCACCTAAAGTTGTCACTCAATTATCAAAACCAAACAAGGGTCTTTCAACTCTGTAGCTTCGATCTCCCGTACGCCGGCGATGTGATGCCGCCCAAACCCGCCGGCCGACGATTTTCCCCCCAACCTTTTCCAGCCGTCCAATCTGGATTGGGCGATCCAAAATAGAATGTACCCCTTCACTGTGAATTTTGCTAAAGAGGCCCTACCTTTCTCCCTTTTTCTACCCACAGTCCCTCTGGCCGGTTTGAAATCAGTTTTGATTTATTTTAATTTGTAAATAGTTCACGATAATTACAGTTTTTTTGCTGCAGCATTCAAATGCTTATAAAATCTCTATTTTAACTCCGATTTGAACTGTTCAAGTTTTGTTAGATTTGTAATCTCATAATCTACATGTTAGTGCCACTTGTTAGTATTGTTTTCAACTTTTAAATTTCAAGCTTATAATTAATTTATTATTTCTCTATAGGAAAACTTGATAAATCCATAACTTATTTGTTATAGCTCCATTTTCAGTGATTTTTACGTCTCTGTGATCGTAGTGATACGTAGATCAATTTTATAAACTTTTCACTCTATTTTCTCTTTATTGGTGTACTGTTCTAATTATAGTTCTTGTTTGCTTCATGCATGATTGCCTGTGGATGCTTGTATGTTGATGTATTATCGAGTATAGACGGTGAGCAGTACTTTGGTGATCAAGAGCAATACTTTGATGACCAGCAGTACCAGCAGGAGTTTGATAATCAAGGAAAGTATAGCATGGGATCTTCCTTGTTGTCCTATTCACATTAAACATTAAATTCATATGCATGTGTCCACCTTGTTACCTTTTCAAGGATTTCTTAGCAATTGATTGCCAAATACCTTGCCACTTGGGATATATGCATTTGGGTAGTATTTTTGCTAGTACTGAACCTTTAACCATGATCATGTAACTTGAGTGATGTAATATGCAATAAACACTAAAAGATGATTTTTTTTGCAACCTGTTAAAGGGTGAGAAGAGCTCTAGCTTGCTAGATGTTCTTGACCCTCCGTAAGGACTTATCCTTTGGCAAAAGCTAGGACAAACTGTACAACTATGAGGGCTACATGGCTCTGGCTTTAGTTGTTTAAAAGACCTTTTCTAGCTTGTTAGAGGTTACCCGAAAGGGCACAAAAGGGGTTTGTTGAATCTGGTATAGCATGGCTCCTATCCCAATGTGTATAGGCTATGCGTCATCATGCCATTTGGGAAGGAGGATTCTACACCTGTTTGCCATTGAAACCTAGTGGCCCTAACTTGTTAGATGAACTTTTAAATGGCTTTATATGATTTTTTGTGTTTTGGGAGTAATTAACCCATGCATTTGGAAATTATGACTCATAGTAAAAGTGTACAACCTCTATAGAGTGTAAAACTGTTATAACAGTTGTGCCCATGGATACGGGCGGCCTAGAAAACTGATGGAATAGATGAACACTTTTGAATTATGATAATTGTTTAATTGTTTAATTATGTTGTTTATGTGCTATTCATTATTCATGTTCACTTGATCATGTAGTTCTGGGAACACTACTACCTTCTTGCTATTAATTGCTAAACAAGACATACACCTAAAAGCTAAATGCAATCTAACTCAGTGAGTACGACATGTACTTACGCTTGCTTTATATTTCAATATTTGGAAAATCCTAGATGGGTAACAGATCAAGGTTGGAATGGGGATTACCACAAAGAATATTAGGCTTGATGTCCACCAGTCGACGTCCCGTGGAGAGTTCTTCCGCTTCATTTATAGACTTGATACATTTGAATTGGATTGTTATTCGATATGTAATAAGCATTGGTGATGATACTTTATAATTTGTTAGCTTATGTATGTGACTGATCTTGGGGCACACATAAGATTTATGCATCCAATTTTATCCTTCAAATTGGGTGTGACATGCCAGCCTCAGTAGACTCACCAGGCACCGCCTACTCAGTACCGTGCACCTACTCAGCAGGTGCAGCAGCCTTAGGGACAGCAGTTCCGCCGTGCCAAGTGCAGGGAAACAAGCCTGGTGGTTGTTTCAGGTGTGACAAGGAAGGCCACTTTGCTCGGGAGTGCCCCAGAACCAGCCTACTCAATCTTCTTAGCCATCAGCCAACTCTCATTTGGTCAAGAGGACTATTATCAGGAAGAAGATGCCAGTCAATCACTCTGGATAAGTTAACTATACAAAGGTTAAGGAGATTCCGTAGGGAGAGCCTGTGATGGCTGGTATGTTTACCATCAATTTTCTACCTAGCATATGTGTTATTTGATTCTGGTGCATCACATTCTTTCATGAGCATGGGGTTTGCACCAAGGTACAATATATCTATTATGGCTATTCCTACTGCCTATAGAATCAAGGCCACGGGTGCATAGTTGTGCATTAAAACTCGGACGGACACAGTTAGCTTAGTGCTAGCCACTCACTCTTATCGTCTCCAGTTCATGGTGCTGCCTGGGCAAGGCATAGATTGAATTATGGGAGTGAACTGGCTGAGAAATTATGGGATAGTTTTGAACCTTAAGC
This sequence comes from Themeda triandra, assembly GCA_018135685.1. Lineage (NCBI taxonomy): Eukaryota > Viridiplantae > Streptophyta > Magnoliopsida > Poales > Poaceae > Themeda > Themeda triandra. The sequence goes on along the minus strand of JAENPR010001542.1, from coordinate 77,534 downwards.
AAAGGATCATTAAGTTAAGGCTTCTTTCTTCTGAGGATATGATGTCTCTCCTTATGTCTTCAGTTCCCACCTTACCAGTTGTTGCTCATGCTGAAGCTTCTCCTAATCTTGCTTCTATTCCTGTGGTTGTGAGTTTCCTGTTGTCTTTCCTGAAGATCTACCTAGGTCACCACCGGATAGGGATGTGGAGCTTTCTATTGAGTTAGAGCCAGGTACCGCTCCAATTTTGTGGCATCCTTACCGCATGGCTCCAAAAGAATTGGTCGAGATGAAGAAATAATTAGAAGAATTGTTGGAGAAGGGATTTTATCCATCCTTGTTCTTCACCATGGGGTTGTCCAAATATTTTTGTGAAGAAGGACGCTACTCTTTGGATATGTGTGGATTATCACCCCCTCAATACGATAACCATTAAGAACAAGTATCCTTTGCCTTGCATTGATACTCTGCTCAATTAGTTGGCTAGTGCAAAGGTGTTTTCAAAAATTGATCTGTGCTCAAGGTATCACCAAATTAAAATCCGACCGCAAGATGTACCAAAGAGAATTTTTCTACTAGGTATGGATTGTATGAATACCTAGCCATGTCTTTTGGTCTCACCAATGCTCCTGCATTCTTCATGTACCTCATGAACTCGTGCTTCATATCGAATTGGACAAGTTTGTGGTGGAGTTCATTGATTATATTTTGATATATTCTATGAACAAGGAAGATCATGCACAAGACCTTCGCATAGTCCCGACTCAACTGCATGAACACAAACTGTGTACCGTGTTCAGTAAGTGTGCATTTTGGCTAGATCATGGGGCATGTTCTAACCCCTAAAGGCATTTCGATGGATCCCAGCAAGGTGCAAGATGTGTTAAATTGGAAATCTCTAAAGTCTATGCATTAGATTTGTCGGTTCCTTGGTCTTATTGGTTATTACCAGGAACTTCATTCCCGACTTCTCCAAGATAGCTCAACTGATGACCAAGTTGCATCAGAAGGATGTCAAGTTTGTATGGAGTCCAGCTTGTGAAGAAGCTTTCTAATCTTTGAAGAAATATCTTGTCACTGCCCCTATTCTTGCTCAGCCAGATATTGAGAGGACATTTGATATGTATTCATGCCTCTAGGACTAGGCTAGGTTGCATGCTTATGCAGGATGGACGTGTGATAGCTTATGATTCACGTTAGCTAAAAAAGCACGAGATGAATTATCGCACCCATGATTTAGAGCTAGCTGCAGTTGTGCATGCTCTAAAAATTTGAAGACCTTATCTCGTTGGGAAATAAAGTGCATATTTATATGGATCACGGGAGCCACATATATAATTTTAGTAAATCCAAGTTAAATCTGAGGCAATGAAGGTGGCTCAAGGATTACAATTTGGAAGTTCATTATCATCCTAGAAAAGCTATTATGGTAGCTGATGCCTTGAGTCGAAGTCGCATCAAGCCGATGAAGAGTCCTTGCCTTTCACTCATTCGGAAGTTTTAGCATATTTCTTTAGTCTTGGATTTACTTGGAGCAAATTATTATAGAGCAAAGGCAAGATATCTCAGAAATCCCTCATACCAAGAAGTTAATTGCTGAGGGGTGTGGTTCTCATTTCAGTATTGATGAACAGGGTGTGGTGAAGTTCAAGAACTGGTTGGTGGTTCCTGCAAGTAGTGAGCTTAGGAGAAAGTCTTCGATGAAGCACACAATTCTAAGCTATCCATTCACCCCGAAAGCAATAAGACTTATCATGATTTGCGTCACTTGTATTGGTGGCCAAATATGAAGCAGGACATTACTAAATACATTTTATAGTGTGACATTTGTTGAAGGGTGAAGGTGGACCACATGCGTACACCTGGTTTTATATAGCCCTGTTGACATTTCTAACGCCAATTAGTGCTAAGTTGTCATCCCCAACATGGCGCCAAAAATGCTGGTACTAAATGCAACTGCTTCTTTAGAAATGAATATGATATCCGCATGCGCATAGATAATACTGATGCAGCATTTTAACCGAGAGTAATCCAGGTATCGTTATTTATATTTTACCACTGGGAAGGGAATGCACTGGATAATGAGCAATGAGCACTGGCACATGTGATAATGGAGAGCTTAACCTTGTCTTTATCTATCTTCTCGATACAGGGTAAGTGTCACATAAAATATAGAAATGAATAGTAATTGATAAAGGATAAATGAGAGCTTTTAGCCACATGAAATAATGATAACCATCTCAATATAGTACTCTAAGTTTATAACACTAGCATGGACTAGGACGATCTAGGGTATAATCCTAAGTTATTCTAACTACAATTGTCAAAGCATACAATGATTAGTGCAAAAACATCTAGCAATCATGGTGGGAAAAGGTTATATCTATGCATAGTGATATTACCAGAGAAGATCAAGAACATAGCAATCACTTCAATGTAATAGGGATATTCTGCTAGACCTATACTTGAGAGAAGGAATACAAAGGACTCAACAGGACTGTCACTCCCGCGATCTACCTCACGATCCGGAATATAGGGTGTAATCGCAGATAAATACGGTCTAGGCACTATGCCTACACAATATCTATCACTCACCCATCGGCCTATTGAGCAAGCGCCATACGATCCTATGCATAAACATAATTCTAGTCCAACTATGCTAAACATATAATCAAAGTAGACTAAGAACAATATAATTGAGAACATAATCAAGTAGAGCAAAGTCAATTCTGAGATAATAGAATAGAATAAAGTACTATTCATAGTAGCAAGAACAATGATGAATATTACAATAAAGTAGAGGGGAATTACCAAGAACTCTGACAGATCCAAACTCCAAGCTAGGCTTGACTCCCTCTAGATCTATTCCTATGTAGCTATGCTACTAAACTATGGAGCTCTAATTGAGATGGTGGCTCGGTTTCTCCGAATTCTTCGATGAGAGAATGAACTCTTGAATTGAATGAATTATTAGGGTTTCTCCCGGGTCAAGGGCTCGAATATATAGTCCTCTAGGATGCACCACAGCCGTCGGATCAAACCGACCTAATCGGACGATTTTTATTCATCCTCCAAGGCGGTGGAGGCATAATCCGTGAGACTCGTCGTGATTGGCTGAAGTGGGGAGGCGGCCGCCTCCAAGCCTGGGGCGGCCGCCCCTGGACACTGCCAGGTGGGCCCCAAGTTTGCAGGGTCACCTTCTGGAGTCTTCTAGAGTATACAATTTTACTCGATCGGTCTTACTCTCTATGTAATCCTGACATGTGGGCCTCCTTTGGTTCTTTTTTGATAACCCCCTGCAGAAATAGACAATCACCAAAACTCATGGAATTCTGTCAGTGTAACCCCTATATCTAGTAGGTGAACAAGTTTTAATCCTTTCTCTTGCTGCATTGACGGTATAAAATTGGTACTTATCTACCGTCAACAAACACCCCCAAGCTTACCTTTTGCTCGTCCCCGAGCAAAGATAGACTCGTGATGGATCGGGAGTTGCTACAATGCTTTCACGTCTCAAAAGTACACATGCGTTCAAACAAGAACTCTCCTCTGGATTAGAGTGAACTATTCGACTCAAAACTTACTCATATTACCCTTCACCATGGGGCTTGTAACCGTCACTTGAATCTTGAGCAGTTGAAGGATAGAACGGTCAAGTCAAGCGCCATGTTTCTTGAACTTTGATCAACTATTATTCCAGAGTTTTTGCAAGGTTTTGAAATAAAACTCAGAGTTTCCTTGTATGACTCTTTCAAGTCTTTCATTTGTGGTATTTCTGGATCCTCTCCAAGGCATGAGTAGTGTATGCCTTCTCTCTTCTCTCAGAATATGCGGTATTTGTGGAATTTAAGGCATAGTAAGGTTGCCTTCTCTCTCTCACCCTACTTCTAATAGGCCTATGTGGAGCTCATAGTTGGGGAGACAACTCAAACTCACTTGCATATATTGCATAGTTAAGCCATGGATCCAGAGGAACTAAGCATACAATCAAGTCATATGTGCATGTGAATGAGGAGAATGGAATGAATGATAGGATGATGAAGCTAGTAAGGAAATAAGGGGTGATCAATGGTGAAGATCTACTTCTACACTTGCTCCTTTATTGATAATATGACTCCCTTTATTTGGAAACTTTGAAAACATCTTTTGAAGGAAAGGACTTGGCTACTCTTCCTCTTTTTTTTAGAGCAACCAGTCCGCTTGAACAAAACTTCAGCAACAGGGAGTGTATAACTTGAAATGATGATGACTGGAGCTTTACTATAGGTAGATAAAATGGCGACGAATATTTTTGGATGTTTACTCCCCGGGTAGGAGTAGAACTTCTTCTGGATGGATTGGAATGAATGGCATATATATATGTAGATGGATGGATGCGTACTCCCAGGGTAGGAGCAGCATAGGTGCGTGTCTCCAGGGTAGAAACAGCACATAATGTGGTGAATGTGGATCCATATATGGGTGGTACTTCTAGGGACAGAAGTAGCATAGAGTGAATGTAGCATTAGGAATGGGTGCATGCTTCTGAGGATAGAAGTAGCATAGATCAATGGATGGAGAGCACATAGTATTGACTTTAACTGCATGACTAATTCCTAAGGGTCAACACAGCATAACCACACTCAATGCCTACAAAATGATCTAAATATATATAGCTGGCTTTCCTAATCTAGTAAGCATGAATATATGGCTGTGGTAGGAATTTAAACTCTCGTCATAAAGGAACTCATCATGCAGAAAGTTAAGATTTTCACAAATAAATTCTCCAGAACTCTAGTATCTCTAGGAACAAGATGGATAGCAGCTCAAAACCTTCTCATATCATAACCGTCAACTACCTAGACTTAGATCAAGTATTTGCTACTCACAAGTTTCAGGTTCAGAGCAAATCTCAAATCTAAACAGTTGTGTCTAAAACTCGGGACAGTGCAAGGTTGAAAACTAGGTACTTGAAAGGAATTACGGCGAGAGCAACTATTCATCATCTCCATCTAGAGTTTATTCTAGGGATCATTTTAAAGATAGATTAAAAGACAGATTAAGAGAGAATTAAAAGATAGATTAAGAGAGCTCACAAGAAAAAAATAAGGAAATCTTTCTGGGTTTCTAAAGTTTTGCATCTTTTTTAGTTGTTTTAACAAAGCAAGCTATATGATAGATAGATAGACAAGTTAGAACACTTAGCTCGGTACACGGGGGATGCTCTTCCCCAAGCTGGATGTTGACATAGTCTGATGATATCGCTGACAGGCAATAGAAGCATTCTGGTCCTCTTGGAGTGTCGTGGATAGTTGTTGTTGGAGACATCGCTTGACTGTTGCGGGCAGCACTCCGACAGGGGACTGGATGTCCTTATGCCTGTTAGCTCTTCTTGATCCTTTATGTTCTGTGAAGCTCAAATAGACAACAAAACTTGTGAAACTGATTAAACGTTAGTGATAAAATCTCTAAGCCTTGGTTGTCTAGAACTGTTCTAACTCAAATATCTTCTAACAGGATCACAAGAATTATTTTTATCTTTTTACAATTAAGGGACGTAGACAGAGTAAATAAAATATGCTGAGAAATTATTTTTATGCCACCACGATGAATGATAATTCACATGGGGCTTAGCAATTTCTGGAAGCAAATGCACAACACCTTTTTATTTTCTTTTTCTAATGCAGAGATAATAAAACGAAGATGCAACTAAGATGCATGTAGGGAAAATAAATATGCTAAGGAATAATGCAATGCGAAAAGGGAAAATGCTGATAAATACCAAGTTACCTCTTGGCATGGCGTTCGGTGATTTTAAGTCCTCCGAACAGGACCTTCTTGTTCGCTTATTGTTCAAGGGGCGCGTCGGATGGCACCTCTGATGGTTGTGCCTCTTGTGTAGGAATTGATTCTGCTTTTGCTTTTACCTTCCACACTTTCTTCGTTGGAGAGGGTGACCTTGAGGGAGAAGCTTCTAGGATTACTTGTTCTTCTGGTGGTGGTACCTTTTCTTCTTCTGCAATGTTCTCTTTTTCTGGGTACCGATCTTCATATCTTGACACTTTGCCTTCATAGTCAGCCCATCCATCGATAGTGATGTTCTTCTTGTTTTGGCTACGGGTATGCTGCCTTCTCTTTGTTCTGTTCTTCTTGGGTTCCTCATGGATTATATAATTGTTGTTAAAGTAGCAGCGTACCTTCTCAGTGGAAAAGTGGAGGTGGATCTCTCCTGTTTTGATGTAGATGATGGCCTTGGTGGTGTTGAGGAATGGTCTCCCTAGGATGATAGGTGGATCGTAGTCATCTCCCATGTCGATGACTAGAAAGTCTGTGGGGACATAGTGGTCATCGATCTGTATGGGGACGTCCTTCACTAGTCCTTCGATGAAGCGAAATGTCTGGTCTGCCATCTACAGCTGCGCATAGGTAGGCTCCAAGGGCATAGTACCATATAGATATTTATAAGTTACCTTGGCCATTATGTTGACACCCGATCCGGTGTCATAGACAGCTTTATTGAAGGAGCTTCTGTTGATGGAACATTGAATGGTTGGGACACCTGGGTCATCTTTCTTAATCAGACATGGGGACTTGAGTAGGTTGTCATGCTCCCTATGGACTGCAGTGACCATCCTTACCATCTCTGTCTTCTTGGTCTTGTTCTTCTTGGCAGAAGTCTTCTTCTTTTGCTTGTTCTGCTGCTGAGGGTGTGTTGGGAACTGTAACACTCTGTTCTTCAAGAAGAAGGTCTCTCTCTTGCCCTTAATGTTAAAGAAGATCTTGGCAGTGTTGACATGATGGCTCCGACAGTGTTCAAGAATGGTCGTCCCAAAATAATGGGGGGCCTTTCATCACCGCCTGTATCCACTACCACTCATACGCATATGTCTTCTAGTATTCCCAAGGGGAATCGGAGTGACTGATCTGTAAGCTGCAAGCACATGGTTGTATACAATAAAGGATAATTAAACATTTTCTCATATATTACCTTGGGCATGATGTTGATGCTTGCACCAAAGTCGCAGATCGCCTCGTTGAAGTTAGTACTCCCAATGGAGATCGGGATAACCGGTCTCCCTGGATCACCCCTCTTGATTGGCAGAGTCGAGTCAATCCATGACCCTCTTGATGGATCACTCCAGCTGTCTCCTGCATTAAATATGTCTACAAGATTTGCAGTTTCTAGCCCTTCCGGTTGTCCTGGCATTTTACCTTGGTCAGCGGAGGGAACAAAGTTGGCAAGCTGTTGCACTTGGGATTCTAGCATTTTGTTGAAGCTAAGTTGGTTCTTGATGGCATTGGAAAAACCATCCATTCTATTGCTAATGGTCTCTAGGGCTTTGTCATTGGATGCTAGCTTCTTGGACAGGTTGTCCATCTACTTGCCTTGGCTAAGCACTAACTCCCTCAAAGGTGGCTGATTGTAATTATTGTAAGAGGAGTTATTACCTTGGTAGTTACCTAAGTAGTTGCCCGAGTAGTTAAGCCTTTGCTGTTGATTCTAGCCTTGATTCTGCTAAGAACGGTAGTAATTGTTGTTGTTGTTGTTGAGGTAGTTCACATCCTCCTTCAGTTCTGGGTAGTTGGCACCTGTGTGCCCAGTCTCTCCACATTCTTCCCATGCCATGCAAGCATCATGTATATGCATGACTTCTTTCTTCTCAGTGGCTCTCTCATCGAGCCTCTTCATCAGTAGGTCCATCTTGGCAGACAGCATGTCTACCTCCTTGAGCTGGTGCATTCCTCCACCTCTCTTGCGGGTCTGAGTTCATTCTTCACTCCAACCTTGGTTGGATGCCATCTTCTCCACAAGAGCTGTGGCTTGAGGAATAGTGAGTGATAAGAATGCACCTCCAGCAGCAGCATCCATGGTCTCACGAGTGCTGTTGCTGAGCCCGTGGTAGAATGTTTGCATGAGCAGCCAATTCTCCATTCCATGATGAGGACACTCGAGGATGTAGTCTTGAAAGCGCTCCCAAGCTTCTGGGACCGTCTCATCATATTGTTGCTGAAAGCTTGATATCTTCCCACGGAGAGCATTTGTTTTGCCCATGGGGAAGAACATTGCCAGGAAATTGGTGGAACATAGTGCCCACGTGGTATTCTTCTCCTTATTGGCGTAGAACCACTGCTTCGCTCTCCCCAAGAGTGAGAATGGGAAGAGGCAAAGTAGTATAGCATCTCTGGGGATATCCTTGATAGTGAAAGTGCTGTAGATCTCCAAAAAGTGTTGGAGATGAGCACTAGCATCTTCATGGGCCTTCCCACAGAACTGACTTGCTTGCACCATGTTGATCAGCACAAGCTTGAGCTCGAAAGACTTGTCGATGTCCGCAACTGGTCCAGTATGGATATTGTCCATAGTGAGAGCTGAGAACTCACGGAGTGACTTGTTCGCCATGGCTTCAAACGCTGGTGTCAAGTCTCGAACGAAAGGTCAGTTTTCTGATTCCAACGAACTTTCAAGTTGAGATGATGATGATTGTTTGGTTCTCTTCAACTTGGCTCTGGTCTTCCTGAATAGTGCTTCTGGATTATCAAGGCAGTTGTCAGGAAGATTAGACTTTTTCATACATTACCCTGCATAAAATACATAGAATAGACAAAAGGCAAGGGTAAGGCTGTATGAGTAGAGAATGGTGACAGCGCTCAATCTCATTATCTAGTGCAGTGATGCTCATTATCCATTGGCTTTCAACCTTCCCCGGCAATGGCGCCAAAAATGCTTGTTGACATTTCTAACGCCACTTAGTGCTTGGTTGTCATCCGCAACATGGCGCCAAAAATGCTGGTACTAAATGCAACTGCTTCTTTAGAAATGAATATGATATCCGCATGCGCATAGATAATACTGATGCAGCATTTTAATCCTTGTGGAATTCTGATAGTGTAACCCCTATCTCTAGTAGGTGAACATGTTTTAATCCTTTCTCTTGCTGCGTTAACAGTTTAAAATTGGTACTTATCTATCGTCAACAAGCCCCTACCTATTCTTGTCCATAAATGGAAGGATATTTCCATGGACTTTATTGTGGGTTTACCTTGCATTGTGTTGGCATTTCTTAGCATCACTTAATACTAGTTTGTCATCCCTAGTACGATGCCAAAAATGCTCTGTTAGTATTTATGAATATGCCACCTTGGAATGAATATTTGGAACGGAGTATCCGCAAGCGCATAGATAAAATACCATTGTAGCATTTCACTGGGAGTAATTTATATTTTTACCACTGGGAATGGATGGCTATAGGAATATAATATCCACTCGCTCAAAGTACTCCAATCTATAGCATTAGCATGGTTTAGGTAGAGTAGAGAAATATTCCTAAGTCTTTCGTAACTATAAATCCGAGCATACTATGATCATGGCTAAGATCACTTCATATCTGCACATAACAGACATTACTAAGGAAGATCAGGAACAAAGCAAATCTTCCTTCGTAACCAGGTCCTACTTGTCCTATATTCAGGGAGTGGACTACAAAGGACTCAAGCAGGAGTGTCACATCCACAATCTACCACATGGCCCAAAATATAGGGTGCATCCACAGGTAAACAATGTATAAGCACCACGCTTACATGCTGTCGACCAGTCACCCATGATATCAAAGAGTGAGCGCTATATGATCTTATGCTTGAACATAAAGATAATCTAGCTATACTAAGCATATAATCAAAGTAGATGATGAACAATATAATTGAGAACATAAACAATATATAGAACAATGTCAAATCCTTTGTGGCTAACAAAAAAATATAGAAAGATACAAAAGAGAGGTTACAGAAGGCCTTACCAAGCCGCGCACTTGATACGATCTGAAATCCAAGTGAAACTTGCCTCTCTCTAGATCTAGCCTAGGTAGCTATGCCCTAGAATATGGTGAAGCTCTAAGGAGATAAGGGTTTCTGGATTTGATGACTTGATCAAATGGCATAATGCTTAAACCCAGGGGGTGAGGGCTAACTTATATAGGCCAGAGATTCAATTCTGGACCCTCAGATAAAACCAAAGTTAATCAATGGCATAGATGCAAACCCTAAGGCAGTGGAGAACCGATGTATGAAGGTTGTGGCTGACAGGTGGGGCCAGGGTCGGCTGACCTAGGTGTGGGGCCAGCCAGCCCTACCTGTCTGCCTCTCCCTCTCTGCTTTGGCGTGGTGGTCTCTGGTGTCTTCTAGATCCTTCCTAAGTTGGTGCCCGTACGGAATATCCAATTTAACCTAACATGTGGGTCTTCCATTGCACTTTTCCTGATTAATCCGTACAGAAACATAGATTCACCAGAACCTGTGGAATTCTATTAGTTTAACCCCTAACTCTATGTTGGAGATTGATTTGCCCTTATTCATGTTTCATCGATGGTTTATAATAGTTGTTAACTACCATCAACAACTCCCCCAAGCTTAACCTTTGCTCATTCCTGAGCAATGCTAAACTTAGCGATGGATCAAGAGTTGCTATGATGCTTTCACACCACAAAAGTACACATGCATTCCAACAAGAATTCTCCTCCAGATTAGAGTAAACTATTCTAACTTTCAAGCCCACCCATAGTGTTTTCGTCTGTGTCGATTAAGGACCATTCGTTGTTGGCCCTTGGATCAAGAACTTTCATAGTACTAACCACATACCTATGGTAAGCCCTACTTCGGCTAATCTATCACAAGAATGGCTTACCTCACACTAGGAGTGGAGAGATGGCGGGAGTAGCGTGTACCCACATGGCAATGGGCTGGATTGGTGGTGTACTGTGCTCTCGGTGGTGCAGACCTGTTCTGGTCTTGGAGAATATGTGGTCTGGGTTGATATACGTGGGTTAGAGTCCTGCATATATTGTGTAGTTAGGAAGCCCCAGCTGGGTAGATTAAGCGGTTTGAATCATCATTTGCTCCACGAGAAAAGGAGACTTGATCCTAGCATCCTCATCGTTGTTAACAAGTGGAATTTTGGTTAAGGAATGAGAAGGAAGTTGATATGAAATATTGATCTAGTCTAGGATCACTTATATTCGATTAACAAATCATGATAAAGTTAAAATGATGAAAGTAAGGATTCACTATTAGTGAGCTTTTATGCAAAAGAACTCTTGATTCTTGCTAAAGCCTTACCTTGAATCCCCTGAGCCTGCATGCCTGAGTCTTCTCCCCTTTTTCGTTGGTTAAGTCTTGCGGAGTACTTTTGTACTCAGGGTTTGTGAACCCTCTGTTGCAGGTAAGCCTCATGAGCAAATCTGTTTCGAACCCCGCTGCATGACAGTCTTTTAGGTCGACGACGATGAGTAGTTGGTGTGACCATTGGGCAGGGTATCACGTTTGGGTGATATGTATATTGTTACTAAGGCTACTCCACTACCTATGGTTTGTAATAATCCTACTTGTGGTTTGTAATAACTTAACTTATGGTTTGTAAGGTTTGAAACAACTAGTTTGTAAACTTAAGTTATGTAATACTTCCGCACTTTACTCTGATGTAAATTATTGGTATAAACTATTATAATATTGCAATGCCTCTGTAATGTGATCACTACAAAAAATCGGGGATTGTATGACAAATCCAAATCGTCATGTAGCTGGCGATCCCGGCAAAAACCGTTTGCTTTCAATATAAAGCAGGGGCTGTGAAACCTTTTGTCTAAAAAAATAATTTTTAGTTCGTTTTTTATTTAATGATGAAATATTTTCCATCCCATTGATTTATTTTAGTCGTGCATTCATGCTGCATTTGTGCCAAACTGAAGTGCTTTTAGATATTGAGTCCCATTTTCTTTTCGATCAGGCTTCTCACTAACTCTGTTTCAGATTCTATTGATTTTCCAAAACAGGGCTCATTGCCTCATTGGACTTGACATCGACAACGATGGCCATGGCAACATTCTCTTCTGTGGCGGCATATTGAGGCATAGATCCGCTAAGCTCTCGGTGGGAATGGATGGCGCCAAGGTGGTAGCGGTGGCCGTTGGCACCGTCTTCGTCAAAACTACATGGCTGCCCTCCCGCTTCTCCCTCACCATGACTGACAGTGCTGATGCCCACGTGCGCCTCCGCGGTGAGTAGTGGGACCAAGCCATTGCCGAGTCCATTAGCCTGATTCCATGTACTCTGATGACACCGTGAAAACAAGCAAATATCTTTCTTATCTCAGTATATGTAGAAACCAAATATTGGTGTTATATATGTTACCAGGAATTGTCTATTGGAGCCTTTGTTCACCGTTTGTGCAATTTTAAAGGACATGACCCGTACACATGTCTTGCAGTTGCAGTCATGGTGATTGATAACTCTGAGAATGAACAAACGAGTATTAGTTATTAATATGTACAGTCCAGTTGCCAATGTGCTATACCTTGACAGTGTTAATTTGAAGAACTTTGCTTTTTTTCATTAAATGTTATTGGCACGCCAATGTTATTTCAATGTCGGTCCTTGATTTATAATATTGTTATGTTATTATGCGATCTACGTCTTTTAATGTAAGAATTTTGTTGTCCCATAGCAATGCACGGGCACGATACTAATAGTATAATAATTTAATAAAAAGTGGCTTTTAGGAATGCTCGTCGGTTAATTAGGACGCAGGATGCCAATCGAACGTGGTTACTTACTGCCTAGGATTAGTCCAAGCGCTCGCCAAGAGTCCACTGCCCTGGCCTAGTGCAGCCCGGGGCGGCGCGGCATGGCATCATCAGGCGGCGGCGGTGCCGGGGTGTGCAGCAAGAGATACCAACGATCGGACGACGACGACGACGGCGAGACGAGCGGCCGAAACAAGACATGCGGAGTCGGCCCAAGCTCTGGGGCCAAGGACGACGCCGAGAGTGGCGACTTCTACGACGGTGGGCATGCGAAAACGGCTGATGACATGCATATGCTGGTGAAACCAAGGTCCTCAATTTATCCATTAATTTTTTTCTAGCCAAATACATACATGTGCGTTTGCTCAATGCGAGTATACGAATGTTGGCACAATTGGAACACATCTACTTCTGGGCCAGATAGCGACTACCAGGTTGGACTGTTAGAGATGTCACAATGTGTTGGCCTAGGTCCTCATATTGGGCCGGGCCGCCATGTCGTCGGCCTCACCAAAAAGCCAAATTACATTCTTTGGTAAAAAAGCCAGATTATTAAAAAAAAAAAAAAAAAAAAAAAAAAAAAAAAAAAAAAAAAAAAAAAAAAAAAAAAAAAAAAAAAAAAAACAACTCCTGCCTTGTCTGCTTCAACCAACAGCTGTGCGTGGACCGCGGCTGCAACAGCAAAGCATGTCCGCCATACTACGCTGCCTCAGTCTTCCCCCCAGCCAACTCCTCCCACTCACCCATCCACCTGCCACTGCCACCCAACAAACAATGCATGCTTCATGCTGAGATAGAGAGAAGCTGATCTTATCTGTGCTCATTTGTATGATGGCAGGTTGTCTGTAAGCTTTATCCAACTCCGGTGCAGTTTGAGGTTGTCTGGATCATACAGACCACATAAACCTGCAAACATACCGAACACATGAATTTGCAAAAACAAGTACACCATCTGCTGCTTTACTGCGGCGCAGTCTGAGGTTAAAATAAAAAGGGATTATAAACTGTCTTATATAATATCAACTTCTAAGATACTGTTGCTCATCTATAAAGAGCGAAACCAAACTAATAATGAAATACTACAAAAATAATAGGACAAATGACCACATGCAGGACCTCGTCTCTAACAGGGAACAATGAAGGCCACACCTAATCTACTTCACATTCTACAGGTATCATTGGTATTATTGGGTCATTTTCACGGATCAACATACTTTTAAATCATTAATCAAGCAATGGAAACACAACTCCCTATCGTAGCCAGTTTGCTTGTTGGATCACCGTTATTGAGGTCAGTAGAAATAGCTTTCCGGTGGTGACTCAAAATTGACCGTGCCTGCAACAAATTGGGGAAATTGATGGTCAGTGCAATAGCAAACCAGAAATTTGAATCTCACAATTCTCTGTTGTGACGAAAGCCCCAAATCCGATGATGTCGGAGCATCTGCAGCGTCGTATGGGGGAGTCGGCTTTTGTGACCAATGACTGACGTCTGCAGAGGTCCTATGGGGGAAAATATTGGAACAGCGGTAAAGAATAATTATTTATTAACCAGCAACTTATCTTTTTGATTCAGAGTTTTACCTTGGTGAGAAGATCTTGTTCAGCGCACACAATGGGATTCATCTCGCGTGGCATCCAGGGAGAGTTCCGGCACAACAAGCTGAACCGTAATTGGAGAACAGGAGGATCCGTTGATTGGTGGCAAGGAGAGGCACCCAAAAAAAATCGTCCTGTACACACGATTCGGGATGAGAGATGGGAGCATGTTTATGAGAGTAACCTGAAGAGATCCATGCTAGACAGGACGTGAGTCGACAGGGTTGCCATGGACCGCCATAATACGGTCGGTCAATTACCGACCACCATGCGCGTCATGGCTGAATTTCATCTTGTAAGCCTCTTCTCCCACCCCCCGCGCTGCTCTCCAGGGGCGGCCAGCGGCGGCGGTCCGGAAAAGCTCCGTCGCGGCACCCTCCCCCTTCCCTTCCCCCGCCCCAGCCCCCACCACTTCTCCCCCTCACTTTCCACCACCCTCCCCCGGCCGATCCGGCTTCCCCTTCCCGATATGCGTCGTCGCGGGGTGGATGGCCGGTGCCTCGGCGGCGGCGGCCTGCGAGCGGTTCTGGATGGTTGGGCCCAGCGCGGGGGCTCCCGACGCCATCCCCGGCCGCAGCGCCGTGGGTTGCCCGGATTCCGGCGCCATCTTGCAGGGCAGACCCTCCAGGCCACCGAGCGCCGCTCCCCTCCCCGTCCGGTTGGTGGTGTTGGGCCCCCTGGGCCAGACCGGCCGCTCAGTTGTGCCGTGGGTTGGCACCTCCCGGTCTAGCTGCAGCCAGCTCGCTGGCGGCGGCCGGGCCCCTTCGGCATGCTGGTCCGGGCCACCCCCAGTCCGGCTCCTAGGCCTGGGCTGCTTGGGTCCGACAGCGGTGGCAACGGCCTCGGCACCGCGAGCTGACTGCAGCTCCAACGCTGCGGCCTGACCTCCGCAGGCATGTGAAGTCGGGTGAAAGCCCTGCCCTGGCTGTTGCTCAGCGAACAGGCCAGCGACGGCGGCGTGACTGTGCGCCATAACCCTCCTGGGGGTGCCGCTGAAGACTTCGACCCTGCGGGAGCCGGAGGGAGGTGGCGCTTGCCGCTCTCCGCCTTCGTCTCGTCGCCGTTGCGGGTGCCCTGGGTGTCCGCCTGGATGGACGTACAATAGCTGGGTGAAAACCTTGCTCCGCTAGGACGGGCCGACGGCAGTGGCGCGGACAGCGTCATGCCCCTTCTTGAAGGTGCCGTCGAAGCTATGTCCATCTCGGTTGGCTATGGTCGTGTGCCCACCTCGTCACTCTCGTCGGAGTAGCTCCTTGACTATGCCTGTGTGCGCCTCATGCTCATCTTCGCGGTGGATCGTCCGGTGCTTGGTGTCGCCGTCGTCGTTCCTAATTTGCAGCGGCTACTTAGTTGCTGTAGGGCGTTGTTGTTTTCGGTTTTACCTCGCAGTGGCTACCTGGTCACTGGGGATGTTTGGCCACCGCCTTGGCGATCCATGCGTGGGTGTTTTTTCTCTTTTGCAGGCATAGTCGGTCGGTGTATTAAGGCGGGGTTTTCCCCTTTTGTATTCTTGCTGTATATTTGTGTTTTGTGTTTTGCGTTTTGTGGATCGACGATGGTTGCTCGCCACTGTCAACTTCACATATGTTGCAGGTCTATTGACCATTCCTATCCTCTTAATGAAATACGGGCGTATATGAAAAAAACGCGCGTCATGGCTTGGGTGGATCTTATCCCCTGGATCTTCTGGTGATGAACTCGCCTGAGTCTAGCGACCTCGACGGCAGACAAGGAGACCTTGACGGTGGGCAAGGAGGGCTGTTGTTCCGAGCAGGCCTTGGCGGCGTCCGGCGGCGGGGTTCTAGGCGGTGGCTGGCAGGAGTGCGCGATCGCTTTCTGGGCTAACGACATTGACCGCGAGCTGTACCAAGGACTTCGGGCGTGAGTGTCACGCGCTTGATTAGCGGCGGCGCGCGGCTGCCTTTGCATGGGCGCGCAAGGCTGATGAGGTTGACACACACGATCCTGACCCTTGGATTTTGAGTGAGTAAGGAGAGAGAATGCTGAGAATAAATCTGGATAATTCGTTTTAAAGACGTTATTTTCCTGGGTATACTTTTTGGGGTGGTCGGAGGAGGGGCTTTTCATTGGGGGATGATTTTTGGTGTAGACTTAGAAAAGAAAAGACGGTGAATTTGTAGGGTAGACTTGAATTTTGAGTGAGTAAAGAGAGAGAATGCTGAGAATAAATCTGGATAATTCGTTTTAAAGACGTTATTTTCTTGGGTATACTTTTTGGGATGGACGGAGAAGGAGCTTATCAGCGGGGACGATTTTTTGTGTGGATTTATAGGAAAGAAAAAGATGTTGAATAAGTAGGGTAGATAAATTAGTAGGGTAGATATGGTCATGAAATCTATTTCCACCATCTCCTAGGCCTTGTTCATCACTATCAAGTGGACCTTAATCAAACTCATTGAAAGCATTAGTACATACAGTTGGCATTGAATTATTAAAACCAAACTAGAGCTCTCAAAAAGTTTCTTGTTGTATGTTGTGCCCTTACATTTTTTTTTTTTTTGGGTACGCCCTAGCTCGGGATCCAGATGTTAGCCGTGAAGCCTCCATGCCCAACAACCATGGCTTCTGTCTAGAAGCTTCCAGGAGAAAAAAAACAAGAAGGAAGGAGCAGTTGTTGCCACCAAGCTCGTACTCAGGTTTTAAAGAACGGATACCCATTATTCTAGGGGATCCCTTATTCTAGTCAAGGAGACTATGCTGAGCATAACAATATAGCTTTTAGCTCGCTGTATAGATACTTACAGCCCACTTAACACTCAACTCATCATATAATAGTTGGTTCAATATCTATAGCCCATCTTCTTCTTTCATAGATTTTATTGGTTATTATGCTTCAGCTGGCTATAATCTTACAACCCACCTTTCTTCTATCTCCTTGTTCTCTTCCACCTTCGCATACATCATGCTAACAGCCTTTTATTATACTTGCTCCTAGTTGGCATCTTAATTAATGAACATAGAAATCATCTAGTTTCCTTAAAATTCTGGCGACGAACAAGCGACCTCGATTGTTATAGTAATTTTGAGTGATATTCTATTCTATTTAAATAATGACTAATTATGTAATTTGAAAACTATTTTTAGACGGAATCTTAGAGTCGCTCCCTAAACGTCCAATTAATTGACACGAGGTAGAACCTAGAAATAGCCAGGCCCCCACGTCGCCTCCGTTGGCGCTCTGGGCGGCTCCCAACTGCGCCGCCGCCGGCGTTCATCCCTCCCTGCCTCCCTCGCCGCCGCCCGAGCTGGTTGCCGAAGGCCCGGCAAGGAAGGCGGCGGCGAGGCTCTCTCGCTGGAGGACGCTTTTCTCGTGGAGGCCGCTGCATCGTTGATCTCTTGCCGCCGTCCCCAGAAGGTGTGAGTTCGTGTCGTCATCTTTAGTCCCTGTGGCCGGGGGGTCGTGGATCCTGTGGCCGGGGTCATGGATCCACTAGCCGGAGTCGTGGATCCGGTCGCCGGGGTTGTGGATTCGTCTCTCCGCAGAGCAGCGGGCACGATGGTTTAGCGTGGGCTCGGCCTCGGGCATGGGCGCAGCGGCAGCAGCGACGCGGGCGTGGGCAGAAGCGCGGCAGTGTCGGCGTGGGTGCGGCAGCAGCAGCAACAGCAGCGTTGCTCTGGCTCCAGTGCGGGCGCAACACAGCTTCTACTCGCGCTGTGCGTGACTTCACCGGCGGGGTGGCGGTTGACGCAGCAAGTACATGAGCCTGCTCCTGTTCCGACTTGGGGAGTCATCGGCACGACGGTAGCCGAAGCTGCTGGCTGGTGAGTTCGGCGACAGCGGCTGTCGGCATCGACGACATCAGGTGGCTCGGTCAGACAGAGCGGCGGCTGACACAACGGACAAATCATGACCAACGCTGTGCACGGAGTTGAGGTGCCATGGCGAAAGTTTTGCCCTCTTGGACCGATGATGACGACGTCTCCAGAGGCCGTTTTCTTCCTTGGGAGCGTCAATCATTCGGGCCTCTTTCCTGTGTGTGGTTGATCTTCCCTACGTGAAAACCTGGACCTACTGGTCAGGCGACGGCAGCGCCAGTGGCATCGCGATCCTCCTTGGAGGCGTCGTTTTGGAAGATTGTGCTCAATTAGTCTTCTGCGGCGGCTAGTGTCGTGTCTTGGAAGGTGGAGGGCCTAGTTGAGGACTCGAGTTTGCGGTGTCAGCGACGGAGGAAGGCGGTCAGTAGGAGGGCTTTGGCGTGGCAATTCGATGGTCTCGCATCTGTTGGCAGTGGACCACGACTTTGGCGAGAAGGCCGACGTAGGAGACGCCCACGAAATTGGCAAGACGCTGGTGTGGGCGGTGGTGGCCAGCAGTTTTGAGTTACCATGATGACCTGCGTGATATGGCGGCGGACAGTCTCTTGACGACTGTTTTCGGCATGAGGAGGTGTTCTAACTGACAACTACTGGACGTGTGTGGCACTTTTATTTTTTGAGGAGGCAACTAGGTATGGGAACTTTAATGTGCGTGCCTTGTGTTTGAGCTGGCGTGAGTTGAAGTGTTGTGGTGTAATAAGGAATAGATATATGTATCGATCGATGCAGAGGCTGAAATATTAATATATTTCTTTTTCTAAAAAGAAGTCTAATTAATTAGGATATTGGGTGGCGATTTATGGGCTGGCTAGAATTGGTCCAAGCCCTCACAAGGAAAACACGCTTGCTTCTTTTGCATTGGATGGAGCAGAGCGAGCGACCGAGCGAGACGAGAGACGACAAAACCGCTGCCACCCTTCCCACAGGAACGCCTCGGTGCCCCTCCTCTCTCATATCTGGCGATCTCGCCGTTGGCCAGAGGATTACGGAGACACTATTGATTGTCTTTCTAAAAAAGAATCCACTGCCTGACTTCGAGTAGCGCAGCGCAATGCGCCATGTCATCAGGTGGCACTTGGCAACGACGACCACAGCGGTTGTGGCTGCAACAAGAAGATATTAAATATTTAAGATACCAAATATATACCATTATTTATTTAGAATATATATTTTTTAATAACAAGAATATATTTTATTTGGTTCGATCATTATCGTCGTCCGAGAATACATCGGACCACAATTATCTTTACGAAAGAACCTCATCACAAGAAAAGAAAAGCTATGGCCAAAAAGACATATAGCTAAGACACCGGATAACCTAAATAAAACACAGAAAATAAAAACGAAGAAGAATAAGATCTCCAATAAACGACACATGTATTCATCTCGCGGCCTTCCGGCTGGTTACATACAGTAATTTTGATTAAAAAAGAACCAGAACCTACCAAACAAAGATTAAAAAGTGTATCTCTTCGACTGATGATGGAGCTCTAGTCACTAAAGCACTAAACCAAGAAAACACTGCCTCATCACCCACCACAAAGCCAAGTGAAAAGAACAAGAATTATTGTATTTTTTTTTTGATTGACAGAGATCGTCCAAAGCAAGCGAGAACTGCGAGCTGACGCAGTGGACGCAGGACGTCAGCAGCCACGCCGGCGACAGGTAAGCATGACCGTTGACCTTGACCGTCCCCAGGTGTTTCTTGCTTTTATTTATTTACTAGCAAATATGCCCTTGCGTTGCAACGGGAGAAAAAACTATTAAACATTCATGCAAAATAAATGTGAATGATTTATATTATAATTTAATTTATGATCACCGTCACATCCATAATATAAGTTAATTCTGATAATAAATAACAATGTCTTATTAAACTTGATCGAATTAAAATACACCTTGGCATTTTTTTTTTTTGCTTCCGTTGCAAAGCGTATAATTATTTAGATATAAATATATCATAATTTTTATTTTCCATACTACCGATGTGTTTCTATGACTCAATATGGACATGTGTAGCTTTTTTAACACATCATGTCAACCTCCGTAACTTTTTTATCGATGTATAAATAAGTATTCTGTCCACCAATGATTATGACAAGAGATCTCTCTTGATTTTTCATAGGACAACCCTCATTAGGAATTACATAAATACATTTATTTATATTTCATTAGACAATAATCTGCCAAAGATTTTAGTTCATGAAATAATTAGTTATCATTGACTGATCCATGTTTTAATAAAAATAAGTTTTATTTCTAATCAAAACTACATCAGATGGTGTATATTTCTTCTCATAACTCAACGCAGAAACAAAAATAATAAGTTCTGAAAAAGTAGAGGTTATGCACCGAGGCTTGCCTTGGGCAGGAATCGAACAGAGAAAAGTTAGTGCACGCTTTGGGAACAACGACGACGAGGACATCCTACTTATACTCCTTGACCACCTCTGAGTATTCCAGTCTGCCTCTAGCACTTTCTCAGCCATTGCCTAACATATATGCAGGCAACATATGCAAAGATGATTTTACACACTTATAGACAAACATAATAAAATTCATAAACATCTATGGATATATCATATTTTTATAAAGCTAACAAAACCGGTTTGACATTTTTATTTTTTAATATTTTATAGCGAATTTTGTAAGATCTAAAAATAAAAGAAAAGAAAATGGCTTGCATGGGCTGGTGCAGCCTACAATGAAGTCGGCCCAACTATAAGGATTCAGTCCAGTGAAAAGAAGCCCACCAAGAGAGACCCAATTTTACATGATCTATTTCAAAAATTATTAAAACCCTTCTATTTTTTTTTCTCTTCAGCCCGCACGCTGTCAGGGGAGCCGGTGGGAGCTCGTTTTTTTTTTTTTTTTTTTTTTTTTTTTGCTCCAATCGTCGATGCAGTTATGTGATAGCGCAAAATCCGGAGATGAAGAGAGTTGTTTGCCTGTTTGCTTCTTTTTTTTAAGCCTCTCATCTGGATACAGCTGTAGCATCTGCTCATACACACGCACACCCACTCTACACACGCACACCACACACACCACATGTGTAGAAACAGACCCTACAACTATACACAGACCGAAGACCGCGTCCTTCCTGGGATCACCGGAATCCTCCGACTCCGTAGGCGACAGGCGCGTCGCATTCCCCTTGTCGCACCACGCGTGAGAGGCGAAGACTGTTATTAAGGGAACACTGTTCCCCGGTGCGAACCCTGCGTCGAAACAGCTCTAGAAGCTGCCCTGGGAGATGACGGACGGCTAAAAATAAAACCGAGGGCGACACGAACATACCGTACATGGACCGGACACGGTCTCCATGAGCGGACAGAAATTTTCTCTTTTAGTTAATATTCTAGCAAAACATGCCCGTGCGTTGCACCGGGTTGGATAATTTCCTGAGTGGTTACATGGATAGCGATTTGGAGATTTATATAAGTATAATGGTCACGTTATCTATTCTAGTACTTTTCAAATCAATATAATGTGTAAACTATAGGGAGCAATTAGAACGATGTAGCACTATCATAAATTATCCATCAACCTTTTTTTAGTATAAACCGTATATATGGATTGAATATCATATAGTCCGTTTCAAACTTATACGATGTAGCAGAAGAAGGTTCCTTGTTTTATTGTTGATGACAAAAGAATTTATTGGCCGCGGTTAGTATACTATAAATAAATCAGGTAAATTATTTTTCTCGATCATCACTATCGTCATCGGGCAGTTCTTGGCTTTGGTTTGAAAAACCTGCGGGCTCCTAACTTTTATCAAAAGAGCCTTTTGGCTTCACTGTCCAGGAACTACTGCTATTGTAGGCCGAGATGCTAAAGCTACTCGTCTTTGGCCTACTCATGTTGTGGTGGTGCAACTCCTCCTTAGAACTTTTCGTTGTCGCCGTCTAACGCTCAGTCGGCGCATGGTAATCGTGGACGAGGAACGAGGACAGTGGTGGACAGTACGGACTCCTCGCTCGCTTTCCTTGGCCAACGTATCCCTGGACAAGGATGAGGCTAGAGATCGAGACAACCTCTAGGTGACGGCGAGGGGCTCGATCAGCAATGCGGGTCGGTGCACGAGCAATTTCCCAGACCGCGACCGCCATGGGATCAACGAACAGAGCACAGTCTCGTCGCGGTCGCAACAGGTTGCCGAGTCCTGAGAGGCCGGCTGCGCTCAGTTCGGGGCGGCGGGCCCGTGGATCGACCGGATCCAGTGCTGGATCATCCGACGGTGGCGACGGCGGCGCTGCAACCCTAGATGGGCTCATCGGGCCCGTGGATGGGCTCGGCGGGCCTATCTAGGGTTTTCTTTCTTTTTTTATTTTTCTGAAATTTTTTACCACAGCGGGCATCCTAATGTGCCCTCTGCGGTACTCAGGGTTTACGGCAGTGGACACTAACGCCCGCTGCGGTGGTGCCACCATTTACCGTGGCGTGGCATCCGCAGCGGACGCCGTGGCGTGGCACGCGCAGCAGACGCGTTTGCCCGCTGCGGTAAACCAACGGTGCCCGCTGCCTTAAACATTTCTAGCGTAGTGCAAGTCCAGGCACCCACAACAGCTATTTGTTTGAATGTCATATGGGTCATTGTATTCATAGTGAAGTTGGGCACCTCCTACCAATTTACTCTAGCTTCGCCCCTAGCCTTGGTCTACATAGTCGGCATTCAATTGCTAAAACTAAACTAGAGCTTTCAACGAGCTCCTTGCCATACATGCGCTATGGCCTTGCGTTTCTTTGGTGCACCCTAGCTCAGAATCAAGCTGTTGATCGTGTGTGTGGCATCCATGCCCATCCACCATGTCCTATTTCTAGAAGCTTCCAGGCGAAGAAGAAAAAGGAAGGAGCAGTTTTTGCCACCAAGCTCGTACTCGATACCCAATATATTCCATAAAAAGGAGACTATGCCGAGTTGCTGCCCCTACTGCTCCTGTCACCATGAGCACGGCGGTGGTGGCTGCAACAAAAAATATTAAATATTTAAGATAGCAAATATTTAGATATCATTAATTTATTTAGAATATATTTTTAAATAATAAGAATATATTTTTACGTGCTTCGATCATTATCGTCATCGGAGAATACATCGGACCACTTTTTTTTTACAAAAGAACATCGACATAGAAAAGCACATGGCCAGAAAGATATACCGGATAACCTAAATAAAACATAGAAGAAAATAAAAAGACGAAGAAGAAACCTCCAATGAACAACTCCTGTATTAAAAAACCATATCTCTTCAACTAATGATGAAGCTCTGGCCACTAATATAAACCAAGAACACACTGCCTAGTCAGTCCTCACCCACCAAAAAGCCAAGTGAGAAAAGAACAAGAAATATTATATTTTATTTTTGGCAGAGATGATCATCTGACAACTGCGAGCTGACGCGTGGACGCAGGACGTCAGCAGCCACGCCCGCAACACACCAAAGCATGACCGTTGATCGTGCCCAAGTCTTTCTTCCCTTTATTTATTTATTTATTTATTTATTAATTTCGAATATATCCAAGTGCTTATAATTATATACCATGCTTCGTGGCTAAGTTTCGATAGTCTCTTTGTTCGATCTCCTGCCCATTTTTTTTAATCGAATGGATTGCTTGCCGGCATGCTGACGTCACCGGGATGACATTACGGTCATCAAAATCAAAGGAAATCCCCATATTATTACCCTTTTTTAAGTAATATGATATAATTATTACTTTAATAAAAAAAGCGGCTTTTAGGAGTTTCCGTCCGGTTAACTAGGACAGAGGATGCCAATCGATTAGTGATTAGTCCAAAGCGCTCACCAAGAATCCACTACCCTGGCCTAGTGCACCCCGGGCCGGCGCGGCGCTCCATGGCATCCGGCGGCGGTGCTGGTGTGTGCAACAAGAGATGCCGAGGATCGGCCGCCGACGACGACGAGACGAGCGGCCGCAACAAGAGATGCGGCGGCGTCGGCCCAAGCTCTGGCCGGGCCAACGACGGCGCCTTCGCCGGCGCGTACATGGACGACCGGGAGAAAACGGCTGATGACGACGGTTCCGGCGAGGATCACATGTACGGGTATTACGACGACTTCTCCGACGCTGTCGACGAGGAAGACGAAGCCGATGAGCCATCCGAAGGCAACGCCGCCGCCTCGGCGTGTGACGACACGGAGCAGAGGTACGTGGTCCTCACCGAGTCGGACCTCCGCGCGCGGCAGGAGGCGGACACGGCGAAGGTCGCCGAGGTGCTCTGCATCCCGCCCGGGTTCGCGGCGGTCCTGCTGCGCCACTTCAAGTGGCGCGTGGCGCGGGTCCAGGAGGACTGGTTCACGGACGAGCAGCGCGTCCGCGCCGCAGTCGGCCTGCTGCCGGCACCGGCGGCAGACGGCGACGATCTACTCCCAGTCCCCGACGCGCGCAGCCAGCGGGCGCAGGTCTGCGGCATCTGCTTCGACCCGTTCCCCGCGGGGCGGACGCGGTCGGCGGCGGGGTGCGGGCACTACTACTGCGACGGGTGCTGGCGCGGGTACGTGGCCGCGGCGGTGAGCGAGGGCCCCCGGTGCCTGGCGATGCGGTGCCCGGACCCGTCCTGCGCGGCGCCCGTGGTCCGGGAGCTCGTCGACGCGGTGGCGCCGGGCGCCGCGGTCAGGGCCAGGTACGCGCGGTTCTGGCTCCGGTCGTACGTGGAGGAGAGCGGCGGGCGGGTCAAGTGGTGCGGCGGCGCCGGGTGCGCCCGAGCCGTGGAGTTCGTTGGAGAGGGGGCGGCAGCGGCGGCGACGGACGTGTTCTGCGACGGCGGCTCTGGAGGCGGCAGGCACGGCTTCTGCTGGGCGTGCGGCGAGGAGGCGCACCGGCCGGTGTCGTGCGGCACGGTGCGCGCGTGGCTGGCCAAGAACGCCTCCGACTCGGAGACGGCCAACTGGGTGACGGCGCACACCAAGCGGTGCCCCAAGTGCCGGCGGCCCATCGAGAAGAACCACGGCTGCAACCACATGACGTGCGGCGCGCCGTGCCGCCACCAGTTCTGCTGGCTCTGCTTCGACCCCTGGGACAACCACAGGGGCTGCACGCGCTACGACTACCGGCAGCGGCAGCAGGTGGAGGCCGCCGCCGCGGACGAGGAGGAGGCGCGGCGGCGGCAGGCCAAGGAGTCGCTGGAAAGGTACCTGTACCACTACGAGCGGTGGGCGGGCAACGGCAAGTCGCTGCACAAGGCGCTGGCGGACGCGGACGAGCTGGAGCGGTCGGAGCTCGCGCGGATGGCAAGGATGGTGGACGTCCCGGCGATGGAGCTCGGGTTCCTCGCCGAGGCGTACCGGCAGATCGCCGACGGCCGGCGCGTGCTGCGGTGGGCGCACGCGTACGCCTACTTCTTGTTCCTGGACCCGGACCGCGACGCTGCCAAGCGCGACCTGTTCGACGACCTGCAGAGCCAGGCCAACCGCTGGCTCGAGAGCCTGCACAGCTGCGCCGAGCTGGAGAGGAAGTACCTCTTCGGCGGTGGCGCCGATGGTGGTGACGGCGAGCCCGCCACCGTCGTCGCCGTCGAGGCGTTCAGGGCGTACAAGGAGAAGGTGGCCAACCTCACCGGAGTGACACGGAAGTTCATGGGGAACCTTGTGAAAGCGTTCAAGACCAACCTGCCGGAAGTCGTGGTCACGCCGCCGGCATTCGATTTGGATCACATAGGTAAATGCAATGCATTGCTCTATCTTGTGCATATGAAATTCTTGTTAACGAGTGGTTTGCATCAATTGTTCCATGGAACAAAGTTCTGTTATAATAAGTATATTCTAAAGTTGCTGCCTACCTTGACAATGACATTGACATGCTGATTGCTGACAAATTCCACACTCAAATGTTCCAGTGAATGGACCAACGATGGGCAGCCAAACAGCTGGTGTTGGAGGCACTGTTTCTAGTGTACTCAACTGGTATACCCATCAAGAAAATATTGCAAATGGTAGTGTGCGACAGCCAGTTCGTCCTGGTGGTCATGGCGGCCTCCTCAGCAATCCGTCGCAGTTTCCACCGATGAACTCTACTTTTTTCGGGGAAGCTACAACCTCAATGGGACCGCCGAATATAGGGGCAGTATCACCATTACATGTCCCCATGCCAAACCTGATATCAAGTGGTTTGACTTCGATGCCCTCTGTCACTTTCTCTGTCCGCACCTGGACAGCCTATCGGTACTCAAGAGATGCTACAGAGCACAGCTCTTGGCTCCTTTGGCCCAAACACTTCTACTGCATGGGACAATTCAGATATTGCTGAATCATCCTCTCAGACTAACAGCATGGGCATGAATCGACAAGCAGGAATCAATCCCCTCAGTTCTGCCATGAATGTGCTGCCTATTGGAATGCATCACAATGCCCAACAACCGCCACCACAATATGTCAAAATTTGGGAGGTAAAGAGTTCTCTGTCTTTAGCATTTACATGTACATTAGACAACGTCCCAAACTCTCAAGTGACACAGAAATCTTAAGTGCAGTGCAGAGCACTTCAATCATATATAGGAGCCTTATTAGGCCCAGCTGTGACCATAGATGTTTCTGTGCAATACAAACATTGGCCCTCTCCTGGCTTATTGGAAGGGCACATGACTTTGTTCAGTACAGCAGCCTGTACTTGTGTTAATATCATAAAAGAATAGGATCTATGATAGTTAATTGTGCTAGTTTTTATGATATATTTTAGTATACCATATTGTTATCTTAAATGTTATATGCTGTACCATGTGTCATGCATTTCATTCCTTATCAGTCAATACATTATTGTATATATCAACACTGGATAAACTCTCTCAAGTCCTCCAGATTCCACTGTCAGTTTTTGTAACATTGACCCATCATACAATTTCTTATTTATATTGCACATATTATCTTGAATATGCTTGCCAAATTGCCATAGTGGTTTTCAACAACTGATATTTGCCATCTATTTATATTATAACAGGGAACCTTATCCGGGCAAAGACAAGGACAGCCTGTATTTATTTGTAAACTCGAAGTAAGTCTCTATTTGTATAATTGTACTTCTGAACATTATGCGTATAAATTATTCCAATATATTTTTTAATTTGTAGTATTAGTATAGTTGAATGAATGATTCCTGAGACATGGTGACACTTTTATGCTCTTAGATCTATATGAAATCAAAAGGAAAATTGTCTTGTTTCCATGAAAAGCTTGTCCAAATGAATGTTATGTTATCTTTGACCAATGTTCTTGCTAAAACTAGTTTGAAATAAACTTCTGAATATAATTCTGATTGCTTATGCTTCTAGTAAATAATTTAAACCCCTTAAAAATGGACCGATTAGTAGCTGCCATGGTTATTTTCAGCCATGGGTTGTGTTCACCTTTAAACCTGGGATCTTTAGCCCATATGCTTTTAGGGTCTTGCAATCTTGCTATGTTTTCATTTACTATTTATTTATAGTAGACATTTATTCGTGCAACTCATAATTCTTGCTCACTAATTTCTGACAGGGTTTTAGTGGAACAGTGTCCCAAATGTAAGTGTTCATTTTCTTGCGCCTCTATGCCATTAGTGTTTTATGTTGATTGCAGTGGTTGAGAACAATACTCCTAGTTAATGTTATTGTTGCCCTATTCTAATCAGGAATGAGTTGTATTAGAATTTTCATTTTTCTTGGTAGCATGTATGTGCTGATGCTTATGTAGACATTTGCATTCTTACTTATGTAACACACGGTGTCAGGCCCAGTGTGCATAATGCAAAGAGAAATCCCCCCACCCCCTCTAGTGGAACCATTTTCTGCTATGTTTTGTTTTACTTCCAGACTAAGTAGGAAAATGAAACCATGGTTGCTTTTCATATGCAGACTTGCAGTAGACTGGCCAGAAACTATGCAGATTGTTCGCCTCATAGCGCAAGAGCATATGAACAACAGGTCTGTTTCTCAACTCATTCTCATTCTTTTCAATGTGACTTATTGCATTATCACATTTTCTTATAGTGTGTTGTTGGTGATATCTTTTCTTGGATATTCTGAAGACAATATGTTGGAAAGGCAGACTTGCTAATATTTCGGACTCTAAATCAGCATGGGTTTCTTGGACAACTACAAGAGAAGAAGCTGGTTAGTGTCTGGTTCTAAATTTTTGGTACCTTCGATATTCGGGTGTGATTCATCTATAGTATTCTCCTACACTAATTTTTGTTTTTTGGAAATCATTTCATATATATGGCTCTAATCTTTAAGTACCATCAATTCAGTGTGCTGTGATACAGTTACCATCGCAAACTCTACTACTTTCAATGTCTGACAAAGCAGGGCGTATGATTGGCATGCTCTTCCCTGGGGTAATCTTAATTGTAGTTAAATTTATACATATTTATATGTACTTACTGAAATATTGATCTTTTCCCTAGGACATGGTGATATTCAAACCACAGGTCATAACTCAGCCATCACCAGTGCAACAGGAAAAGGTACAACAACAACAAGAACTTCTACACCAACAACAACTACAGCTACAATATCAACAACAGCAAAACATACGTCTTCAACAGCATCAACAGAGGCAACAAATGCTACGGCAGCAACAAATGCAACATGAGCAGCAACATATGCGGGTAATCTTAATTATAGTGAAATAAGTATATACTTGTACAATGCTTGTTTCCATTTGTTGAAATATTGCCATTTTTACTTGGAACTTGATGGTTTTCAATTCACAAGTCTCATCTCAAGATCTGCCAATGCAGCAACAACCTCATCACCAAGGACAGCTACGCATGCTGACGCCAGAAGTACAACATCAACCTCGATACCAACAACAGCTACATCAGCTAATGCAACAAGGAGAACAACTGAGGCAACAAATGCAACATCTGAAGAATCAGCAGCAACATATGCAGCCCCAGCCACAACCGCTGCCACCTCAGATGGTTGGTACAGAATTAGGCAGTGATGATGATGATGAAGGCGCATTGGAAGATTGGGTCACAGGGGCTGGGCGGCATGCCTAGAGAAGTAGGGAGGGTTAATGAGGGCATACAGTAACCTGACGATGATTAGGGTGTTTCCTAAACCACTAATCTGAAACTTGCCCAGATGAGTCACTTGTATAGTGTTACAAGATGGATTTAGAGTTTAAATAGCCACAATATGTTATCTTAGTAGCTAATATATATTCTATTGAGTTTGGAGCTAGATATGTGCAAACTCCCAATGCATGTTTCTTCACCAAAATCTGGATCTGCGATCTCTAAACTCCTCTGAGACTGCTCACAAATCTGGAAACGACACGTTCGCTACAAACCAATCATCACATAAACCAATGAAGAGTGACAAGCTAGTACAGTAGTCCAGACAGAATTCGTATGCATTTTCCCTACACCACTTCACCGTTGTCATCCACATCTGATGAAGTGATGAGCCTGCCACACACAACACGCACGCTCATCTCATCCGAACGTGCACGACGCCGCCGCTCCAGCGGCCTATAATGGAACCTGCTGCTTACTGGCGTGGCAACGGCAAGGCCGTGGCCGTGCTGCTTACTGGCGTGCCAGGGAACGTCGCGCTGACCCCGTTCGCCGAGGCCTTCCACCCCACTACGAAGACGTCGTTGTCGGACGCGCCACTAGAGCTGGCCAGCCAGGCCGCGTCGAAAGCGCGCCGCGGCGCGTTCCTGGGCTTCACGCTGCCGGAGTCGGCGGCGGCGGCGAGCCGCGCGCCATGCAGGGCGTGGGCGGGGTCGTGCGGCCGGGACCTGCCGATGGAGATGCAGTGGGTGCTCCTCGAGATGCCCGAGCTCGCCTGCGCCAGCGCGGGGTACGTGTTCGTCCTCCCGCTCGTGCAGGGCAGCTTCCGGTCGGCCATCTTCCCTGAGGAGGACGATGGTGTCATCGTCTGCGCCGAGAGCAGGTCTGCGAGCTGTGAAGGACACCGATTTCCACCGCATCGCCTACCTGCACGCCGGCAATTACCTCTACAGGGTCATGCAGGAGGCTTACCTCGCCGCCAGGGTGCTCCTCGATGCCAAACAGAGGAGCTCCTCCTGATGACACAAGTTTTAGAACCCATCCAGTTCACCCTCCAGCCATCGTCGTTTGAGCTCTTCACATTTGCTCCGGTCACAATCACAACCACTGGTGGCGACACCAAAGCGCGCTTCGCCCCCATCGGGCTGGTTGACTTGCTGAACTGTGGCGTCGCAATCAGCACGGCAGTGGAGGTGTGGTGAGGATGAAGGTGAAGGGGGGAGGACGGCTACTGGTGTACTCTGATGTGGAACCGAAGAAGAGCCTGATGGATGGCTGTGAGGCTGAATTTGAATGGGGAAATGGCGGGAAGCTGTTGATCGATACACGTAAAATAAAGTGTAGATCATTCTGAGAAGCGGTATGGTCGAGGGAGGAGTGGAAGGATGACGTCATCCGACACGTCTCGGGGCGATTCGACGGCGAAAGGCGGCGACCGACCGCCGTCGAGGCTGCTCCGGGCCCATTCTCCGGTGAGGGAGAGAGGGCTTCCCCCGCGCAAGAATCTCCGGGGCCAACATCTCGGGGCCACGGGCAGAGACGACAAGGCCAAGGATGGACGTGGCGCTACCAGAGGGCCGCACACTACTGGAAACCGGTTCTTTGCCGCCTGCTGACGGCAATTGGCAAAGGCCCGAATGCAGTCGGCAAAGGGCTTTGCCGACTGCATTCCACGTGGCAGGCGGCAAAGGGGAGGCGGCAAAGGCGGGCGGCAAAGCGGCCTTTGCCGCTGCACGGCCTTTGCCGCTGCCCACGTGGATGCGGCGGCAAAGCCCTTTGCCAACCGCTCGGACCCAGCGGCCGGCAAAGACTTTTGAGAGAAATAAAAAAAAACGAGCCCGCCAAGCCCATCTAGGGCCCCGCGAGCCCATCGACGCCGTCGTGGGCCTCGTCCCGCCTCCGTGCCCCGCGCCGCCACGCCACGCCGCTCGTCGACCGCCGGGGCCGCTGCCGGGGCCCGCCGCGCGCCCGCCCGCCCGAGCCGCACCGCCGTGGAGGGGCCGCCGCGCCGGGCCGCTGGATCACGCCGCCGCGCGCCCCCGGGGAGGGGACAGGGGCGCCGGGGAGGGGCTGCCGCGCCGGGGAAGGGAGGACGCGCCGGGGAGGAGGAAGCGCCGCGTCGGGGAAGGTGGCGCGGGGGAGGGCCCGCCGCGCACCGCCGTGGCCGGAACTCGCCGCGGCGCCGGATCCGCTCGCCGGCGCCGCGCGCCGCGGATCCGCCTCGCCCGCCCCGCGCCGCCGGAACTCGCTTTGCG
Source organism: Themeda triandra (assembly GCA_018135685.1). Taxonomy (NCBI): domain Eukaryota; kingdom Viridiplantae; phylum Streptophyta; class Magnoliopsida; order Poales; family Poaceae; genus Themeda; species Themeda triandra. The sequence continues at coordinate 46,301 of JAENPR010001542.1, read as the reverse complement.
CCGCCGGATCCGCGCGCCATGCCGGCGGAGCCGCGAGCCCCGCGCAACGCGGCCCGGGAGCCGCCGCGCCGCCGTGTAGGGCGCCACCGCGGCCACCCTCGACGGAGCCGCGTGCGTGGTGCGCACGCGTGCTCCGGCGAGGGACAAAGCGGCAGCGCCATCTCCGGCGGCGGCGGGTGGGAGAGAGGGAGGGAGAGGAGGGGGAGCGGCGGCGCCATGGCCGCCCGCCGAGCTCCGCCGCCCTCCATGGCCGCCTGCTGGCCCCACCGCCGGGCCGCGCGAGGGCGAGCCCCGCCGCTAGGCCGCTGCTCCATCCGCGGTCGCCGCACCGCCGGGAGAAGGAGAGAGAGACGGGGCCGAACCGAGGAGAGAAGGGGAAGAAGGGCGGCCCGGGGGGAGGTGTGGTTAGGGTTAGGGTTGGGGTTGGCTATATATGGGGAGCGGTTGGGCCTATTGGGCCGCCCTCTTTACCCGGCCCGGCAAGAAGGGCGATCGGCAAAGCTTTTTCTTTTTTTTTTTTAATTTTTTGTTTTAAATCTATGAAATTCAAAAGCATGACAAGATGAAGTCTTTTGAAATTCAAAGTTTTTCTGTTGTCCAAGTATATTGTTTACAAGCACATATTCAAATTTGAGACTTTTTTATGACATTTTGCTATATTTAGCTCATTTAATTCATTTACTTGATTTTTTTGGATAATCCAAAATTGAACTACAGTGTACAAAATAATGGAATGTAGCCACTCAAAAAATTATATTCATGTTGCGAGTGTATATTAAGGCCAATTATATTCACTCACCCAAAGTTTTGAAAGAATTATTCACGAAACATGACTATTTAGTTGTAGAAGAAATGTTATTTAATTATATAAAATGCAAACGAAGTCCGAAAATCACGAAACTTGGCGAGGTGTGATCCCATGGCATGTGGAGGCTGTGATAAAAAATTGAGAATGTTTCGAACAAGTTCGACAATGGATGTGTAGAACCCGAGACATCTCCTCATGTGATCACAAGTGATCACATGAGGAGATGTATAGGTTTTAACCATCCGCGGTCACAACTTGTTCGAAACATTCTCAATTTTTTATCATAGCCTCCACATGCCATGGGATGACACCTCGTCAAGTTTCGTGATTTTCGGACTTCATTTGCATTTTTATATAATTAAATAACACTTCTTCCGCAATTGGAGAACCATGTTTCGTGAAGTAGGAGTTAAAATTTTTAGGTGAGTTCCTGAATAGGGCCTCAAAATACATTACCTAACATGAATATAATTTTTTGAATGGCTAGGTTTCATTATTTCGTGCACCTACGCTTCAATTTTTACTTTTTCGAGAAAATGCAAGTAAACAAAATAAATTCAAGAAATATAGCAAAAAGTTATGAAAATGTTTCAAATTTTAAAATATGATTCAATACAATCTAGAATGATCACTGAAAAAATTTGAAATCAAAATTCAAAAGAAAAAAAAAAAATTCTTTGCCGCTCGTTGTCTGGCGGTCGGCAAAAGGCATCCTTTGCCGACCGCGACTTTGCCGCTGTCGGCACCCGGGCGTCGGCAAAGGATGCTCTTTGCCGACTGCCGGACTTTGCCGCCTGCCGGGACCAAGGCAGTTGGCAAAGGATGCCTTTGCCGACTGCCCTGGCCTTGGCAGTTGGCAAAACGCCTCGGCAGTCGGCAAAGAGCCGTTTTCCCGTAGTGGCAGGTGGCGAGCCCGCCAGCTATGGCGGCTAGGGCTTCGGGTGGCCCTTGGCCCGCGTCCAAGATTCGATCCAGCCCGGGCGACGACGCTGAAGTGCAGGAGTTCTGGGGCCTTTGGTGGTTCATCCCCAAATCCGCCGCCGAGAGGGCGCTAGGGTTAGCCAGAAGAAGGCGAGTCAGATCTGGGTGAGGAAGGAGAAGACCCCTTCTTCTCTTCCTCCCCTCGATCCCTTCCCGGCCGTGACTAGGCGCAAGTGGGTTGAGCCGCCAAGGTTCTTTGAGTTTCGCGGCGGATTGGTGGTGCGACGGGAAGAAGAAGTTGTTCGCTGAAGCTGTGAAAGGGTCCATGGCCGGAAGAGGAAAGGGGAATCGGCCTCCAAACCCTGGGGAGGAGTGGGATCCCTGGAACAATGGGGGTGGATGGAATCAGTACCCCTACCAGCATCCGCCTCCGCCACAGTACTTCGGCCATCCGGCACCTCCTCCATATGGTTTCTACAATCAGCCTCAGGTACCTCCAAACCAGCCATATCAGTACTACAATCGCCAGTTTGAGGGTTTTAGACCTCGAGGTGGAGCTACTCAGAGAGGTAGAGGTCGCTAGGGGCAGGTCCAGCAGCAGAGAGCTCATCAGGGTGGCCCAAGACCTCAGGCAGCTGTTGATGCAGAGAGAGTTGGTGACAGGGTCGCTGTGGAGGCTCCTATTGGAGAGACTCAGGATGCTCAACCTGCTATACCAGCCAGTAATCAAGGTGATAGTGCTGAAAAGAACATTCAGGCAGTGTGTTTCAAGTGTGGAGATGTGGGGCACTTGAGTGCTTTGTAAGAAACCCAAAGTGTGCTTCATTTGTAAGAAACCAGATCATGTGGTGGAGGATTGCCCCAAATGGAAAGAGCCACCTAGAGCCGGTCGACTATGGGAGTGCAAATATTGTATTGGGATTCTTCTACATTGACATTGAGGCTAGAGGCGTAGGTTTGGTCATTGGCAAGGCATGGATAACTTTGGAACTATCACAATAGAGCAAGGTGAGATAGAGGAAGCTGAGATTGTGGAAAAGCTGAAGGCTCTATTTGACAAGAATTGGGCTTGGCAGTTGAAGAAAATAGAAGACAAGAAGTACATCACAAGATTCCCATCTTCTAAGAGAGTGGAAAATCTGGTTATTGGGCAAGCATCCAGATTCAATCTCAAGCCTGATGTAGTTGCTGCCCTGAGTGTTTGGAATGGCAATGTTGAGGCTGTTGGAAACTTAGTGGAAGTCTGGGTCCAGATGACAGGTATTCCCCCCAAATGGGTTGACTGGGATACAGTTAGGGAGGTTACCTCAAGTGTGGGTTTGATGACTGGTTTAGATTGGCATGCTTTGTTCAACAGCTTCTTTGGTGTGGCAAGAGTCAAACTGTTGTGCAAGAATCCATCAAAGATCCCAAGAGCTAGGGTGTTTGCTTTTGGCAGTGCTCTTCATGTGGTGAAATTCAAAACAGAGGGCTATGTGCAGAGTGATCCTGATGATGGGGAGCCTGACCTTGATGGGGCCTTTGAAACTTTGGATCCTGATGAAGAACTTTCTGAAGATGAATCTAATGACAAACCAAAAGAGAGAGGAGGAGAGGAATCTGCCGCTGGTGCTAATGGAAACTCGGTCAAAATGGTCAGCGGGAAGTAACCCGGAGAGAGATGGGTCAGCAATTAGCTTCAAATGTTTTGGAGCAACACTTAAATTTCATAAGTGTGGAGGTGCTAGAGATATGCCTCTAGGACAAGCTCTTGAAGCCGCTTTAGCCGAGGGCTTGATGCTTTTGACACAAGTCTCGCTTCGCTATGGAGCTGGATGATGGGTTAGAGGAGGTGATGGAAGTTGAGAATGAGGAAGATGTCTACAAACAAGCCGAGGAAGAGCAACATCTCTTACCCGATGAGTGGATTTATGCTCTCGTCAACGAGAAAAGTGCTAGTCCTTCGAGAGAGAGGCAAAGAAATTGGGTTTCTGTTGAAGAATCGAGGGAAGGGTCTCTAGTATGGCTGAGAGTACTCAAGTCAATTCTGCAGTGACAGAAGAACATAATGATCAAGTTAATGTAACTGAAGGGAAGATCAAGAAAACTGGGGAGTTGGGAACTGGAAACAAACTTCAGGGACAGAAGCAGTGGGGACCTGTGTTGCCACAAAGAAGGAGTACAAGAAGGACTGACAATGGGAAGACAGTTCTGGAGAATGCCCAGGAGGCCAAGAGGAAGTGGGACCTTGAATCTAATGCTGGTATGACTAAAAAACCCTCTATTCTCTCCAATTCATCTTACGCAAAATCTACTATTACTTCGTTGGCCAAGGAAATTGGCATTCTAGTTGATAATGAGCAAATAGTAGTTGATAGAATGGTTGCTTTAGATAAGTCTAGGGATGATAATTTTAGAGCTAGTTGCAAGCATGCTGCTTGTTCTGAACATAAATGTGTCGATAGTGATAAGATTGTAGTTTCTGAGCAGGAAGCTAGGAATGGCTCCCCTGTTCAAACTGCACAAGTTTTAGCAAATACTGGAAATGTGGACAATCAGGAATCAGGTTGGTCCACTGTTAGGAATAGGAAACAAAACAAGAGGAAAAAATGATAGGCTTTTTCTGGAATATAAGAGGACTTGGTACTGTAGGCAGGATCCCTGCTTTAACTAGTAGGATTAGGGATTGTCATGTAGATTTTCTAGGAATTATGGAGACTAAAAAGTCTTTCCTAAGTGAGGGTCTGTTAAAAAATCTAGCTTCAAATGTGCCTTTTAACTGGTTTCATTTAGAGGCAAAAGGATCTGCAGGAGGAATTCTTGTAGGATCAAATGCTGATAAATTTGATATGGTAGTAAATGCTATTAAAAAATTCTCTGTTAGTGTTATGCTTATAGAAAAAAAAACTGGGTTTGTGTGGAGGCTAATTGTCATTTATGGGCCAGCTTATGATGAGTTGAGACAAGATTTCTTAGATGAGTTAGAGGAAATTATGTTGCTCTGGGATGGTCCTACTTTACTAGGTGGGGACTTTAATTTGGTTAGATCTCCCAGTGACAAGAGTAATGGTGTGATTAATCATAGATGGGCCGATGGCTTTAATAATTGGATAAGTAAGTGGGCTCTAATGGAAATTAACCCCAATAATAAAAGATTTACTTGGACTAATAATCAAGAGCCTCCTATTTTAAGTAGAATAGATAGGGTTTTTATGTCTACTTCTTGGGAAGCCACTTTTCCCATTGCTACTTTGAAAGCCCTTGAGAGAATCCCAAGTGACCATAATCCTTTAGTTTTAGAAGTTGGCTCAAATATGTCTTTTGGAAAGAAGAGGTTTAGGTTTGAGAAATGGTGGTTGGAGAAACCCACTTTTAGGGATATGGTGAGTAAAGCTTGGAATACTCCATGTCATCTGGAAAATAGCATGGATAGGTGGCGGTTTAAAGTTAGAACCTTAAGAAGAATGGCTAGGGGGTGGGCAGCAAATGAAATTGCTGCACGGAATAAATTAAAAACGAGTTGTCGAAACAGTTCACTAGGTTGGAAAGCTTAGCTGAAGTTAGAGAATTAACGATGCTGAAAATACGAGAGAAAACAAGTTGAGAAAGAATTAGAGAAGTTGTGGGCTCTAGAGGAAATAAAAGTTAGACAGAGATCAAGAGAGAGAGAGAGCTGAAAGAGGGTGATAGGAATACGGCCTACTTTCAAGTCAGTAGCAAACTATAGACATAGGAAGAAAAAGATTGATTTTCTAGAATCACCTACTGGCCCAGTCCATGACCAAGCAGGAATGCTGAGGGTTGCTGTTGATTTCTACAAAGATCTTTTTGCTAAAGAAAATGACTCAGGGGTTAGACTAGATCAGAACTTTTGGGAACCAGAAGATAAAGTCTCTGCTGAAGAGAACTTTCTTTTAACTGCACCTTTCTCTGAAGAGGAAGTTAGAGAGGCAGTATTTAGCTCTTATTCAGAAGGGTCTCCTGGACCTGATGGTTTCTCTTTTCTTTTCTTCCAAAAGTTTTGGGATTTAATTATGCAAGACTTGATGGATATGATTGCTGACTTCCATGCAGGTCAACTAGATTTAAGTAGAATTAATTTTGCATTAGTCACCCTGATCCCCAAAGTTACTGGTGCTACTAATATGGAGCAGTTTAGGCCTATAAGTCTTCTAAATTGTAGTTTTAAGATCTTTTCTAAGCTACTGACTACTAGGCTGACCTCTGTGGTACAAAGGATTGTTAATCCTGCTCAAACTGCCTTTATTAAAGGTAGATTTATTCTTGAAATTGTGGTTACTGCACATGAAGTAGTGCATAGTGTGTTTAGTGGTAAAGAGACAGGAATTGTGGTTAAGTTGGATTATGAGAAAGCCTATGACAGGGTGTCATGGGCTTTCTTATTTGATATGCTAGAAGCCAGGGGTTTTGACCCAACTTGGATAAGTTGGATCAAAAAGATTGTTGTAGGTGGGTCTATTGGCATTCTGGTGAATGGAGAAGAAAGTTCCTTGTTCAAACCTGGGAAAGGTTTGAGACAGGAGACCCTCTATCTCCTTTCCTCTTCAACTTGGTGGGGGATGCTCTAACTAGGATGATAAACAGAGCAGTTAGTACTGGGTCAGTTCAAGGGCTGTTAGGGAACTTTAGAGAAGGGGGTATTGTAGCCTTACAGTATGCTGACGATACTATTTTATTTTCTAAAGCTGAGGAATCAGCTGTTAGGAATCTTAAATCAATCTTGATGTGGTATGAACAAATCTCAGGAATGAGAATAAATTTCCATAAAAGTGAAATGGTGCCTATTAATTTAGAGGTGGAACAGATTCATTCTTTAGCTCATATTCTGGCTTGTCCAGTTGGTTCCTTTCCAATAAAGTATTTAGGTATCCCTCTCCATTATGATAAGCTAGCTAGGGAGGATATTCAACCTTTGGTTGATAAAATCTTAAGTAGAGTAGCAGGCTGGAGAGGTAAGTTACTGTCCCGAGCTGCTAGAGTTACTTTAATCAAAGCATGTTTAGTCAGCATACCTGTTTACTTACTGTCATTCATCAAGTTTCCAAAGTGGGCTATTCAATTGATTACAACTCATATGGGTAATTTCTTATGGAATGATGAGGAAAATAAACATAAATACCATCTAGCTAATTGGGAGTTGGTGTCAATGAGGAAGGAACTAGGAGGATTAGGGATCCCAAACTTGAGAGATTTAAATATTTGTCTAATGGCATCTTGGTTGAAAAGATATAATGCCGACAAAGATAAGCTTTGGAAAGAGCTTATTGACTTTAAATATAGAACAGATAATCCTAATATTCTAGCTACTAAGACAAACCATGCTTCTAGATTCTTCAAAGGTTTTATGTGGGCTACTACTGCTGCTAAATTTGGGTTCAAATGGAAGATTGGGAATGGGCGAGAGTGAGGCTGTGGGAGGATACTTGGGTTGGTGGTACTAATCTTGCCACCCAGTATTGGCCTCTGTATAGAATCCTTAATGAGTATGGGAAGACCATTGCAGAATCTTGGGATGGTCAAACTCTGAGATGTTCCTTTAGGAGAAACCTGACAGAACAGCTGTATCAAATGTGGTTAGAAGTAGTAGAGTTAGTAGATTCTATTTAGTTTTCTGCAGTAGAGGATGAGATGGTTTGGCAGTATACAACTCATGGAACTTATACTTCTCGGTCTTTTTATAAGATTGTCAATTTCGGGGCATTAGTTATGTTCATACTCCAGCTGTATGGAATTTAAAAATCCCACCTAGAGTACACATTTTTTTGTGGCTTCTTATGAATAATAGGAACATGACTAGGGATAATCTGGCAAAAAGAAGAGAAGTTAAGGATGATACTTGCTTGTTCGTAATGAGAAAGAAACCTGCCATCATCTCTTTTTTGATTGCGCTGTCATTTGTAGATGCGGCATCTAGTTTCTGATTTCTTTGGTATGCAAGTAGGCTGTAGTTTAGAGAATATTGGCCAGTTTTGGTTAAGCAATAAAAGGAATAGTCTTCTGAATATTATCACTTCGCTATTCTGTGGAGTGTTTGGAAACTCGGGAATGAGTTATGTTTTCAGAACACGGGATGGACAGGCATGGATACCTTATATCACATGGTGGCTGGGGTGTTGAGGAACTGGATGATACTATGCCCAGAGGACCAAAAACCAAGACTGGAGGAATTCATAAAGATGATCAAAACAATGGCAAGAGAGCTACTATGGCTGCCTTTTACCAGCATTCCGGATACTTGAAGATGGCGCGTGGAGACTTCTACAAGAGCTCGATGACGAAGGTGACCAAGATAGTGGCTGGAGGGACTCTTTCCTGGTGGGAGGAGCTGGAGGTGGCTCTCCGGAGATGGATTGAGAGCAGCTTGTTTTAAGTCTCTTCTTCTTAGTTTTATCTTTTCGGTTGATGCTCTGGCTGGAACTTGTAAGCGTGGGCTGACTCATACCGGGGGTGTGAGTCCTTTCTGATTTTGGCGCTGTAAACTGTGATTTCGTTTGGTCTGTTGGTTTATAATCAAAAGGCCGGGGCTGGTTGCCCTCGTACTCTAAAAAAAAAAGCTGTTGATCGATGTGACGTGGAAGCAGGAGAAGAGTGGTGTCTGTGACGTAGTCTTCTGTTTCTAGAAGAATAGAGATGCCATGTTGTTATGCTCATGGAGACATGGCTAATTATGATACATATATGGTGTGACAAACTTAGTGCTTTATTATTTATGTCGTGTGGAATTTGTATTGTTTCAAAAGCAGGGGAAGGATGGTGTCTCTAATGTGGTCTTCTGTTTCTAGGAGGAGAGATGTTGTGTGCTGCTATGCTCATAAGAGCAACAATGGTTGCAACTATTAATTGTTTTCACCCTTTTTTATTCAGATACATATGGTGTGGCTAACGTATTTTGTTTTTTCATATTGTGTGAAATTTGTATCATTCCAAAACAAGTGAGTTTAGTCTGAAAATATTTTGTACTGCCTTGTTTTTCAGCAGGAACTAACACTACCAAGAAAATTCTATCTGGCCTTTTGTAATTAGCTAGTGTAGAGGATGGGCTAACACTTTGGATAGTGCTCATTAGTTCACTACCAAAATGGTGGAATTCTCCTAGTATTTTTAATTATGAAAAAACAGTACCATAAGTCATAGCACATGGGAATATCCTAGTTGAGGCATTTGTTAAGGAAAGTTAGCACTAAATTTTGAATGCAAAAACACTAGAAGAAGCCCCACAACACTAGGATAAATATAAAATTCTAGTTGTTGTAGTGGCCAAAGAATCAAGCAGATAACCTTGGTTTATAGTTCTAATTTTAAATGCTTGGTTTAGTTTACTAAAAAATAAAAATGATTCTAAAAATCATTAATGGAATATAATTGTAAGATAATTGTAATAATACACGGCACATTAGGACGTTTTAGTAGTTTTGTAGTTTGCCTATAAAGCTCAAGTTTGATTTTAGTTGTTAGGTTTATTCTGACATTGAAAATTCAGGAAGGTGTGAGAGCTAGAATGTAATCCATGACTCCTTGTCATCCTAAACATAGCAGGTTAATCCTTTTTGGAAAAGTAAAGACTAAAATACAAGAGATTTGTTATACATTTGAGCATTGACTTGGAGTTAGAACAGACTTGCACAAGGCAAATTTGTCAAATATAGGACATTTAATTTCACCCACCCAGGTGTTTAGAGAAGTGCATTGTCTAGGTTAACCCTATATAGTCGCACTATCAAGAGAGGCAGAAGTGTTTTACATAACATTTATCTAGTGCCACTCATGATGTCTAACTTGTGTTGCACTTAGTACTAGCGGCTGTTTGAGACATTTGCGAAAAAATTTTGAAAAATATTTTTTTGCAACCACGCCCGTCCCTTGGACGTGTATTTCATTAAGAAGAGAAGAGTCCAACCCACAGATACAAGAAACCGCGTTAACCAAGGTTACCGCGGCAAGCCTCACCCCTCCACTCTAAAACAAGGAACTACATAGGTAAACAATGGGCTTCTGAACCGAAGCAGCGGTTAGCCAACAAGAAACGCAGCTAGCCGCCTGTTGCCCGCCAGGCACCACAACTCCGCTTCCTCCTGGATATCCCACGCTAGCTGCCTTGCCTCCGAACGCACTCCGTCGAAGGTTCGCCTGTTTCTCTCCTTCCACAGTCTCCAACCAATGAGGAAGAACAAGGAGTCGAAACCTCCGCGACACTCCCGTGGCAACCGCCGCCGAGCCTCGAGCCACCAAGGGATAGCCTGACCCTGCGGATCCAAAACGATTCCGCTCCCAAAAAACCAGATAGAGCAGTGATGCCAAACCTCCCTACTGAAAACACAACCAACCAGGATATGATCCATGGTCTCTGCTTTCAGGTCACAGAACACACATGTGCCGGAGTCCTGAAGTCCATGCCTGAAACGCCGCTCCGCCGTCCAACAACGGCCGTGCAACACAAGCCAGAAGAAGAGACGAACCCTTGGTGGCGCAGCTGTTTTCCAAATTTGCTTAGCGCCGCACGGGATCGTGGCGCCCAGCAACATGGCGCCGTAAGCACTGGCGGTGGAGTAGCTGTTGTCCGGCGACGGCGTCCACGTAAAAGAATCTGGGACGTCCGTCAGCTGCACTTGCTCCAACATGTCGTAAAGAGCAGACACCTCGACAAGCATGAGCATGGTGACCGCACCAGCAAAGTGTTCCGTCCAGGCATGTTGTGGCAATGCCTCGGCCACCGTGGCTCTCCGCTTTCTAGGCCTTACCGCTGCAAAAACAGTTGGAGCTAGATGTTTGATGGAAGAACCACTTAGCCAAGGGCCCGTCCAGAAGAAAATGGACCGGCCATCACCCAACTGAAATGCCATTGCCGCATTTGCAAGGGCCAGCACAGCACGCTCTGTAGTTCTTGGCTGCCGTCCCTGAAGTCTATCACGCCAAACCCACCTCGCTCGCAGAGCCACCCCAACTTTACGCAAATCTGCAACACCCAGGCCGCCCAACTCCTTTGGCAAGGAGCAGATCGCCCAAGCCACCTTGCACTTGCCAGCCGCCACTTTGTCATCACCGACCCAGATGAATGCCCGCCTTAGCTTGTCAATCGCCTCAATCGCCCAAGGCGAGAACACGAGTGCAATAGCGGTGTGCACCGGTATCGCGGACAAAGTGGACTTGACCAACTCAGTGCGACCAGCAATATTGAGCACCCTACCCTTGCAAGTCGGTATACGGGCTGCCACTTTGTCAACCAGTGCCTGCTCCTCCGCACGCTTGAGCTTGTAAACTGATAAAGGAATCCCCAGGTACCGAATTGGGAACTGGGTCACCTCACACGTAAGTATCTCCTGAACCAATTGCAAGTGACTTACAGTGCAGTGTAGTGGCGTCGCTGTACTTTTGTCCAGATTGGAGAACAAGCCCGAAGCAAGGCCAAATACCTCCAAAATTTGCTTAACCATGTGCAGATCTTCCTCCTCTGGCCTAACAAAGATGACCACATCATCGGCGTACAGACTAACTCTGGCCCCCTCAATTTCCGGGACCAGCGCCAGCAGGCCCTGGCTCTCCGCCCAACCGAAGCATTTGTTAAGCACTTCCATCACCAGGACGAACAGTAGCGGAGACAATGGGTCCCCCTGCCTGAGACCCCTCGCATGGCAAATGCGCTGTCCAGGCTTCCCATTTAGAATAATCTTCGTGGACGAGGTGGACAGGATCACCGAGACCCAGTCACGCCATCTCCTCGGAAAGCCCATGTGCTGGAGAACTTCCAGCAAGAAACACCAAGCAACGGAGTCGAACGCCTTGGCCACGTCAATCTTTAGCAGGACACACGGCCGCCTTGCTCTGTGTATTGCTCTACAGCTCAGCTGAACTGACCTGAAGTTATCGTGGATACTCCTCCCACGAATGAAAGCACTCTGATTCTGTTGAACAAGCCTGTGTAGTACTGGTGCTAACCTCAGTGACAAGCAAAGGGTGATCAATTTGCCAAAGCTATGGATGAGACTGATGGGTCGATAGTCTCGAACTTGAGTCGGCCGCTCTTTCTTTTTTAGTAAGATCATGAACGCCTCATTCAGGTGGTGGAAACTCCTTGAGTCAAGCGACCAGAAAGCATTGATGGCATGCATGACATCCACCCTGATAATATGCCAACATCGCTTATAGAAAACTCCTTGAAAAATATTTTAGAATTGCTAAATTAGTGCTAAAGGTGTTGGTCATCGTTTAGAGACCTTAAGGAGTTAGCCATTTGAAAATGGTTTTGAATGGAGTGCTTAGCGAGTGTTTTTACACTCACCATAATGCATCAACTATAGTTTGGTTATTTGTGAGCCCTTACTCCCTGTGGGAACCAAAGTGCTGTACAACGACAGTGGGTTCTGTGTGAGCCCTTACTCCCTGTGGGAACCAAAGTGCAACCACAGAGCTTATGCTCTAGTAAGGTTTGGTTATGTGTCAGTGAGGCATGTAGGAGTTTTCTCAAGCGATCAATGGGGCTCTTTGGTGAGGAGCACTGGAGAGTAAAGGTAATGGTTTAACCCTTCTATAGAGAGCTCTAGGGATCAATAGATCTCTCGATGAGGGGAACCAGAGAGAACAAGTGGTCCGAGAGGCTTCTGCTGTTCTGCAGCTGAAGTGCACTGCGACGCTCTGGTGGTGTACCATAGTTTAGTTCCAGAGAGGGTGCTTGATTACGCTTACACACATGGGAAGATAGAACACATTAGAGTTCTTTGGTGCTCACAAGAGAGCAACAACGGAGCTTCAAGCACATCAATGGCTAATTTCTTGTAGTTGTTAATGACCATTGTGAGAACTTTAGTGGTAAGCTCCAGTGCTAGAGATCTCTAGTGGATTGCTTTTCTATAAATTAGAATAATGAGGTTAAATTTGGACAAGATGTAAGTCAAGGGAATTGCGGTTTTTGAAGTCGGATCTACTTGGTTTAAGATTATTAGGGACCGTAATTCTGAGTGAAGGAAACTGGCCAATTCAAAATTACAAAACCAAATTTATCTGCTTGGTTTCTTTGATCAAGAATAAGGAAAAACTTCCGGCCTTGACCACTACAAGTCTACAACTATGAGCAATATCCAAGTAGACTAGATGGTTCCCTTTGCAGAGAAAGTCGTTACAAATGTATTCAAATTAATTTACATCTTTCGAAACAATACAAATTCCAAACAACACAAATAGTAAACTAAGTATGTCACACCACAATAAGTACAAAAAACAAAAAAACTGGAAAAGAATTAACAGCTGAAACTTGGAAGCATTGTTGCTTCCATGAGCATAAACACGGCATCTCTGTTCTCCTAGAAACAGAGGACCACATCAGAGACACCATCCTTCTCCTTCTTCCACGTCACATCGACCACCAGCTTCCCGCCAATTTCCCATTCAAATCCAGCCTCACATCCATCCACCAGGCTCTTCTTTGGCGCCACGTCAGAGTACACGAGCAGCCGTCCTTCCCCCTTCACCTTCATCCTCACCTCGCCTCCACTGTTATTCTGAACATCAATGATGGCACCGCCACAGTTCAGCAAGTCAACCAGCCCGATCGGCGCGAAGCGTGCTTTGGTGGCACCACCGCTGCCGATGGTTGTGATGGGAGCAAACGTGAAGACCTCAAAGGAGGATGGCTGGAGGGTGAACTGGATGGGTTCTGAACGTGGTGTCATCAGGAGGAGCTCCTCGGTTTGGCATCTGTAGACTGCATATGATGAAGCTTTCGCCATGGTGGATGTGTCTTCCCTCTGGCCCCACTCAACGTCGGCAGGACGGACATTGCCGGAGACCGGCTTGTAGCAGTGTGAGTAGCCTCGGACACGGTGCTCCGCCGGGTCCCATCCTGCTCCCTGGCAGTTGAATGCCCCAATAACCCCTCCAAACTGCAAAAGTTAATTTGGACAGTTTCAGAAATCTAATGGTACTACTTGCCACATGGGATCCTAGTTGTCAAGACCAAGAATTCAAGAACTGAAAGCATACTTGCACCCTCCCCATCGCTAGTACATTTTAAGAGCGGGCAACAAATCTATGAAATGCAATAAAAGTTGACGCCACCATGCCACTTGGAATCCTAGTTGTCAAGACCAACAATTCAAGAACTGAAGGCGATATTTGAGTTTTACAAAATAATCATGAAATCTTATTTAGGTCTCGAAACTGAAATCATGGTAGGTGACAAATCTACGAAATGCAATAAAAGTTGATGCGTCCATGACAGATATATTTCCTAGTTGGAATACCATCCCCATCCCCATGGATTTGGTCGGAATTGTACTTTTCATGGCAATTAGTTACCGATCGAGATATTTGGAAACATTTTTTATCAACTATTGTCGAAAAATGGCAACCATCTGTGAATACTCTATGCCTTGTTCAGGTTCAGTAAAAAATGGTATGGTACATTCAAAAGAAAAAAACTGACCTTGTTCAGGTTCCAAATCTTGAGGACGGTCTGCTGATCAAAGAGCGGATTCTTGAAGATGCAGTCCCTGGTGGGCAGAGCATAGTGCAGGCACCTAGGCACGGTGCCGTCGGGGAAGACGAGCCTCCTGAGCAGGGCGAAGTCATGGCCGCCGAGGGAGTCACTGACGTAGACGGGGCCGCCGCAGATGGCCCTGGACGCGGCGTGGAAGGAGGCGCAGGCATGGTCTGACTGGAACATGTCCCAGTCCGGCCTGATGAAGTGCCCCATCCACAGGCTGTTGTAGGCGCAGTTCACCATGTGCGCGCCCTGCAGCCAGAACACACCCATGGGGTCGCCGTTGGGGTCCTCGAACCAGAAGTCGTCGCCGGCGCGGCCCATGGCCACCTGCCGCGTGCCCAGGAAGAAGAAGTCGTTGCATTGCTGCATGCTGGCGATGATGCCCGTGCCGGCGAAGTTCTTGGTGATCGACCTCGAGAGCCCGTCGTAGTAGGCCTTGGCGAGCTCCACGCGCCCGCCGTGGTCCTCGCACACGTACTCCAGCGTGTGCACCACGTCGACCTTGACGCCGGTCACGCCCGCGCCGGCGAGGTACGAGTGCATGGACTCGTAGAGGTCGCCCGCCTGGTCCGGGCGCACTAGCCCGATCCCGCCCTCGAGGATGCGGTCCACGGCGAGGTCCTCCATCGTGCCGGCCAGCCCCGGCGATGGCCGCGCCGGCACGACGCGCGCGTCCAGGTGCGTCGCGCCGGGCCGCACCCCGCCCCATCCGCCGCACAGCGCCTGCCACACGTACACATCGTCCAGCCCCGGGAACACGCGCCTCAGGTCCTTCAGAAACGCCTTCAGCCCCACCTCGCCGGAGTTCCCGTCGTCGTCGCTGAGCTTAGCCAGCATGGCGTCCCTCTGCGCGAGCAGCTGGTCGAGCTCACGCCGCAGCTGCGCGATCTTTGCGTCAAAGCTGGAGAGATCAGTAACACCGCCCTGCGCCGCCGCCTTCGTCTTCGCCTTCCCGGCGTTCTCGATCTCGGCGGCCTTGCGCACGATGGTCTTCGGCATGCTCTTGTCGTAGAACAGCTCCGGCGGACGGCGGATCAGCGCGCCCTCCCTGTACCCGCGGAAGCGCGCGCACTCGTCGAAGCGGTAGAGGCGCGCCGTCATCTGGTCGCCGCCGAGCACAAGCCAGCGCGCGTCCTCTTGCGGCGGGTCCTCGTCGTGGTTCACGCTCTGCCAGCCGTCGTCGATGATGAGGAACCGTGGGGGCACGCCGGCGTTCGCGAACTCCGACACGCCCTGCCAGACCCCCACCGGGTCGACGGTGAGGTAGAAGGCGTCCCACGTGCACCACCCGAACCGGTCGACCATGGGCGGCAGCGCCTTCTCCTGTATCAACCTGTGGTCCAGACTCCAGAGTTAACCAGAGAGCCGTCCGATCGTGGAAATCAAGGGTGGTACGCAAAGGAAATTTTGTACAAACTACTGCGTGCCAACCTGAACGTGCCGAGGTGCACCCTGGCGGCGAGGTAAGCTTCCTGGATGACCCTGTAGGGGTCATCGCCGGCGTGCACATAAGCGATGCGGCGGAAGTCGGTGCCCGTCACGGCGTCCGACCCGCTCTCGGCGCAGACGACGACGCCGTCGTCCTCCTCCTCCCCGGGAAAGATGGCGGACCTGAAGCTCCCCTGCACGAGCGGCAGCACGAACACGTACCCAACGCTACCATCGCCAGCGAGCTCGGGCACCTCGAGGAGCACCCACTGCGTCTCCATCTGGAGGTCCCGCCCGCGTGCTCCCGCCCACGCCGTGCTCCACCACGTCTTGAACCGGAACACGCTCAGAAACCGCCGCGGGCCGCGGAGGCGGCCAACGCGGCACGGCGCGCGGCTCGCCGGGGACGGCAGCGTGAAGCCCAGGAACGCGCCCCGGGTAGCGTTAGCGGCGGCCTGACGGGCCAGCTCCTCCGGCGCGTCCGACGACGCCTTAGTGGGGTTGAAGGCTTCCGCGAACGGGGTCAGCGTCACGTTCCCTGGGACGTCCGTGAGGAGCGTGGCCGCGGCCTTGCCGGCGCCGACGGTAAGCTCGCCGTTCTGTAGCGAGAAGAGGCAGGGCGGGGTGGATGACGACGACGAGATCGCGGCCTTGGATGCCGCCGCGGTGCTGCCGTTGGTGATGAGCTTGGGCGCCGCGGCGGCGGCGACCTTGGGCGTGGGCTTGGACTCGTTAGGCGGCGCCATTGGCAACGCGATGGTCAAGAACGAGCAGACGGTCGCTCTCGCAGTCTCGCTAGCTCGGACGGTGTATGGCTGCAGTTCTCTATGCTAGCTGGCTGGCCGAGGTTGCTGAGAAGAACGGACCGGGTTCCATGGCGATATATAGGCGCGGGAGCGGTGACCGGTGAGGACGAAGGTGGCGGGGCCTTTTTTTTTTTTTTTCCTCGCAGATCGAAGCGTCTGGAGCGTGATGCGTCGTCGTGTACGTGCGGCAAGCGACATGCCAGTTCAAGACGACGTGGTGGAGCTCGGCCTGGGCGGTGCGGCGCGGGCATCACGTACGTACGCTAGACTGACGTTACGTGCATCACAGAACGAAGTGTAGGGAGAATGCACACGATGAGAGAATGATGTCGCTGTTGCGTTGGTTAGTGTGACGATTGTTTTGTAGCGAGGGATGTCACAGACGTCGACTCTGTCTCGATGACGTGGCATGTTTATAACTGTACTAGGGTTATACCTACCAGTTTAAAAAGTAGATCCTATGGAAACATTATATTAATGACGATAATAAATAAATTTATTATGAAAATAGATTTAGCAAAAAAGTTTAATTTTAATGATATTATATGTATACTCTGCAGCTACTAATTGTATACTCTACAATATTTATATTTTTTATATATTTTATCAAAGTTGAGTACAACTGACTTGTCAAGAAATGAGAACGGTAGATAAAATGAGACAAATGGAGTATATTCAAGTTATTCCGCATTTACATACCTCTCAATAATCACATTATTGACCGCCAGCATCCGCAGCTTTTAGCAGCAGTTGAATAGGCCCGAGGTTGTATTTTTTTTTTCTAGTTTATAACTATTCTCATTAAGGGAACATTTTTTTTTTCATTAGTTGAAATATAGAAATCTATATTAGCGCTCATGGTGAACAACTATACTTGACCTACATCAGGACACAAACACATGTATAATAAAATATGTTGGTAATTTAGATGAGAGCCCGTTTGGATCCCGGAATTGAATTCTTTGTATATATTATAGTTATGGAAGAAAAGAATTTGATATTCCACCACTTTTTAAAGTTCATTTTTAAGCCTATCTCAAGTTCATAGTGTGTGAGATGATAAATGAATTCGATAGATCAATATTATTAACCATGCTATGTTTAGACTGTCCAACTTCATTCCATTCCATTTCAATCAAGTATATAGTTAGCTCAAATATGTGCCTAAATAATGATCAATTCAATTCTTTCAATACTAAGGAGCCAAACGGCCTGATAGAAAAGAGAAATATACGGCCCTAATGTTTGGTAAGTTAAACTTTCCACAATAAAACATGTTCGTAATTTAAATATAATTTGAGAGAATATTTTAGTTTATTCTTTTAATTTTTTTGAATAATCAGGAGGAGTGAGTAATTTGAGAGAATATTTTAGTTTATTCTTCTAATAATAGGAAGTGAGTAATTTAGCTGCAAAATTAAGGAATTACTTTGAGAGAATATTTTAGTTTATTCATACTTTGCCGACGCGGTCTTTGCCAAGAGCCGACCGTCGGCAAAAATCAAATTTTACCGACGGTTCGCCTTTGCCGACAGGCGGCCCTCGGCAAAGTATGTTTTGCCGACGGTTCGACTTTGTCGACGGTTGGCTCTCGGCAAACAATTCTTTGCCGAGAGCCCGACTTTGGGCTCTCGGCGGAGGCCCGTTTCCGGTAGTGTTTATATTACGGTTCAAATTAGCAGATGTGGGTGGTTAGATGCATATTCAGTCATTTTCTTTCCTAAACATAACAAAATAAGTATACACGAGTCTGTGGATCCGAAGATGCTGACGCAGGGGCTGTTCATGCGCTGTTCGAGACATCTTTCTGCAAAGAAGAAGATACTAGTACACTCGAATTAGAGCATTAGTGATTGTGAAATGAAAAGCTCTTGGCAAAAAAAAATTTTAAAAAAAGGTTCACTAGGTAATTAAATAAACCGACTTGTTTATGGCACGAAAGTAGTACTAATGAATCTCAAAGTAGTGTTCCAAATGCATCTAGATCCGTCCCACACAGACCTCAAGTTCTCTGAACCTCCACCATGAAATTTTTAAGTTCAGATAAAGCTTCAATTTGCTGATGCTATGAGCGAGTTGACCCCTGTTGCTATGAGGAGTGTCTAGAACGTAGGAGCACATACACAGGGGGCCCTCTACCTCTGCAATATGTGCACTGCCGTCTCCAGCCTGCAAACACATTCTTCTCCCATCATGGGCCCCAACTCACCAACAATTGCATCTCGTTTAGACCACCAGCAGCAGGGGCCGGTATATGAAACGGTACCCTGACACATCGGATATGGCGTCCCAGGGAACGTGCAGAGGCGCTGCAGCGGCGACCTAGAAACCAGCCGGAACGGGCGGCCGAATGCCAAATATGCCGCTCTGACACGCCTGTGGCTGACGCACGGAATCAGCTGTGGTGGGACCCAAGCACGCGGGCGGCAGAGAGAGAGAGGAGAGAGGAGAGTGCATGCAGCGTGGAGTCCACTTGTTCAACTAGCCAAAAAATGCTACTATCTCACAAACTAAAACTCCAAATTAAATTCCGATTGCACCATTAAATTCGTTTCATTTAATCCTTCAAAACTAGATCTCACATAGATATATTTAGATAAAGTGAGAAGTGGGCCCGATTTTGGTAGTTGAAATGGAGTATGAGATATGGAGGTTCATGAGTACGGAAGAAACCTATATGAAGGAGAGAATCTTGATGACCAGGACATATGGAGTAAGGAAATGGAGGTTGATGAGTGCGGATAGTCTTAGCCAAGACTTGCTGCTGAATTCCGTGATCCATCTCTGAATGTTAGCTCAATTATTGGTTGGTTGGTTGCCTTGGTTGCTGAGTTGTACAGCATTTTGCCGTTGCAGATTCAGTGTGGGGCCGGGCCAGGGCCAGGAGGGTGATGAGTCAGCATGAATTGATCCTACTCAGTACTCAGCTCACTTTAATACTACTACAATAAGTATAATATAGGAGATCGAAGGACCTGGAAATGATAATAGACCACCCAGCATCCCAACCATTCACGTATCTGAGACAGAGCCATAGCTGTTCTCATTCTAGCTAGTAAGAGAATAATAACCACAAGTAAATAAATAAGAGTAAATTGCACTCACCATACGACAACTATCTAAGTGGGTGCATATTAGTCTAACATCTTGTAATTTGTTCAATTTAATATAACAACTATCTATGTGGGTGCGCCTTGATCCAACATCTTGTAATATGTTTAATTTAATACGAGAACTTATCCCATTGGTGCATATGCGGTCTATGCATTGTAACAACATGTCTTGTACACTTTGAATCACTGTACTAACATCAATATCACTACACTCCACATCGTACTAACATCAATATGTGCCAAAACTTATTAGGGCCTGATATGTCCAAAAACTTACCGTCCAACATACCGGAGCAGATGTCATGACATGGTCTAGCTCGTTCACGGTCATGACTCAGCCTTGACAACGGCACATTTACTTGTGGCACGCCCTTCAACTTTTTAGTATCACCTATTTAAGTTGAGTGAACGTTTAGTCAAACTCTCATAAGAGAGTCTAAACTATATTATTGCACTATAACATTTTTTATAGGCAAAACGTTGGATGAGCTGAGCGTGCCATGATGTAGTAGCTTCTAACAATGAACTTAAGTGTTTGGATCGTATATGCACAAAAGAGATAAGTTTTCGTTTTAAAATAAACAAATTACAAGATGTTGGATCAACATTGCACCCATCTAGATAGTTGTTGTATTAAATTGAACAAATTAGAAGATATTGGACTAACTTGCACTCACTTAGATAGTTGATGTATTAAACTGAACAAATTATAAGATGTTGGACTAACTTGCACCCATTTGGATAGTTGTTGTATGGCGAATGCAATTTACTCAATAAATAATATGTGTGATTGACATTTCCCCCAAAAATTATAATGCCAACGTTTTATATAATCATGTTTTGACAGGCAACCGAATTAGTTAAAGATGCAATTTCTTGGTGCGCCGTGTAGTTCCTCATTTCCAGTGGGCTCTAGTTAAAGATGCAATTTCTTGGGGCGTAGTCGCCTCTGCAACAAAGTGGCAAAGTGCAGGAGATATCACAAAACTTGCTAAAAAAAGGAGATATCGCAAAGGATGCTGAAAAAAGAGTATACGAACCACCGAGTAAAAAGTGGGCTCCCTTAGTACCTTTCTCATTAGCACATCATCAGCTAGTGTATTAAATAGATCTTCTCCTAAGTTCCTAATTAGTGGATGCATGGCCCCACTTAGATGCACTTTGGCCTTTAAACAATCAAGTCATGCGTTCTCTGGAGAACACGCGCTTGTTCGTTTAGGAGCATCCTTTGCGCCATGTTTTGATACAGAATTATATTAATAATGGGCAAGATTATTAATATAATCAAATTTGTCACCTTTTTCTCTCCTTCATTTTTACAATGTCAGACACTAGATCCGACTCTTCTAATGAAATATGCGTAACGGCGTATTTTCAAAAAAAAAAGATACGACTCTTCTAAAGATCTAGAATTAATGCTTTTCTTCCCCACTATATCTTTCTTTTTATAAGAGCTATTCCCTCCGTTCAAAAAAGAACACAATTGTGAAAAGTTATGTCAGTCAAACAATCACAATTTCGACCAAATTTACAGTGAACAATAATATTAGCATTTATGCCTAAATAAATTTTTTATTATGAAAATACATTCCGTAATTAATTGAAAGATATTTATTTTATGTTATAAATATTAGTTTTTTTGTATAATTTTGTTCAAAGTTTAAAATGTTTGACTTCTCAAAAGTCAAGAATTGCATTTCTTTTGGAACAAAGGTAGTACATGTTTTGTAATTCAAGCTAAGTACATATATACAATATTAAAATGCAGGAAGCACACAGCTAGAGAGCATAGGTTCAACAACTGAAGGTAGAAGTGTAGAACCTTCAACCACATCAGTGGCGGATCTAGAAACGAAGCAATAAAGATGAGCTAGGCATTACTACATCTAGGGTTGGCCTGCATCTTCTAGGTCAAAGTTTTCATGGACTATCGTGGGAGAAAAATTAGGACTAGTAATCACTACTAAGGGAACCTTAAATATTTATTTTCATACGTACTTAATAATAATCTAGAACATCCTATAAAAAAATCTTATCTGTACTAGGTTCCGGTGTTTTCTCGAACTGGGCGAGGAATCCTCTTATCTTATGCAAATGCTCAGGGAGCGCACGCTATCCTCCCGACAGTCTAATTTTTTTTTTTAAAGAAGACACATAAAAAGAGTCATACAAATTAATAAACTTATACAAGAGAGCAAAGGGTGGATTTTTTTTTTCACACGAACTTATGGGCCGTGCATATTGGATGTGGACAGTGGGCTGTGATTGGGCTGATAAACTTCCTTGCAATTTGTTTGTTGCCTTCCAACAACTTAGCACTCCATTCTGTGGGTCTGACGAGCTTACAAATAAATAAATGGATAAAAAATCTGCAGAAAAGGTCCTTTTGACTGCTTTAACTGCGAAATTTCTAACCATCATCCGG
This sequence comes from Themeda triandra, assembly GCA_018135685.1. Taxonomy (NCBI): domain Eukaryota; kingdom Viridiplantae; phylum Streptophyta; class Magnoliopsida; order Poales; family Poaceae; genus Themeda; species Themeda triandra. The sequence goes on along the minus strand of JAENPR010001542.1, from coordinate 24,325 downwards.
CTGAATTCTGTTCCGTCGTCGGTCTATTGTTTTTGTCTGGCCTTTCTTGTATGTGGGCTGGTTCGTCTTCGTAGGCCACTTTCTAATCGAGTCCGTACATGCTTGGTTGAGTCATCCGGCCGTGCTTGAGGCCTGTCCGCATAACCACAGCATGTTTGCTCCGCACGAGGTGCATTCCGTGGCATGCGTTTTTTTTCTGTTTGTGTGAAATGTTTTCTTTTTTGTTTTGTTTATTTTAGCATTCTTTCCATTTTTTATTACTCAATTTCAGTTTCAAGTTTGAGTCTTTTTTCATTATGCATACTTTTTTTGAGTTTCATTTTTTATTTTTTTATTGGTGTCTATCAGTTTAATAAGTTATATTTTTTTTAAAAAAATTATTTTCAGTTTTCATTCAGTTTTTTGTCTGAGTATTTAATCAAGTTTTTAATGAGTTTTTAGTTTTCAGTTTTCTTCGGCTTTTTTTCCTATGTCAGTTTCCATCAGCTTCCATGCATCCAGCAGCCGCATGGGGGAAGCGTGCGGCCACAAGCTGAAAAGGGTGCAAGATGGTTGTTTGCATGCGCATTAGCGATCCGTGGCCTCCACATGCACACCTGTCGTGCCATGACTGAATGAAAAAAATCGATTGAAGCCCAAACACAAATCAGCCGAATGATAGGTAGTCACTTCCCTTTAACTATCTATTGCCTAAAACTAGATTTTCAGACTCCTAAAATTGCCCGATTTATCTCTCTAAATACATTTTAGAAATGATTTTAGGTACGCCACATCAACGTCCTAGTAGCGCCACGTCAGACATGAGCAAGATAAATTAGACCTTCACAATAGTTTAGGAGGTTATTCAGACTTTATAAAACTAATTTAGAAATAATTTTACAAAAAAATCCAAATATTTTTCAACAATGAATATGCATTTTAAAATACTAAAATTTTATTCAACACTATAAAAAAAAATACACTTATGGGCCGTGCCTGCTGGAAGTTCACGACGAGCTGTGTCTGGGCCGACAAACTTCCTACTAATTTCTTCGGAATTTCAATTCTTTCGTTCTTTCAACGCTCACTCCCTCCCAGCCCATTATTTATCGGCCTCGTGGGCTTACCACCAATGAATCGAACAGATTAATCTGCTGGGCTGCTGTCAAAAAAATAGGGAAGGAAGGAAGACTAATCTGGTGGGCTCGTGCTGACCGTTCAAAGCCCAGGTGCTAGCCGAACGGACCTCGCCGCCGTCTCGCCGCCCGGCGAGAGGCGAGCAGGAGCCACCGTGCAAGCAGTTGCCTGGGCCTCGCCCTCGCCGCACTGAAGCGATCCAGGACGTGCTAGCTCGCCAGTGAAGCTGCCACGGCGAGCAGGTCCGCGCGATGGGATCCGGTCATTCCGGGAACCACGGAACGGCGGCGGAGGGGAGGACAGGAGGTGTCCGGCACTCCGGCTCTGGCACGCTCCTCTAACTCTGTGAGACTGACCAAGCTGTTCGTGGAAATTCTGGAGAGTTGAGCGGCGTCGGCGTCGGCGTCGGCACGGCACCGGGAGGTTTGAGCGGGACGTGTCAGCCAGCTGTCAGGCGTTGACTCCTCTAGCAGTCGCCGCGGAGCTCGTTCTCCGCGGAAATCGAGAAAAAGGGTGATTTTCTGTCATGTATTTCAGCTGTCTGGTGCAAAATCAACTCTCTGATCCTGAAGATTTTGTGCAGTTTTCCGGCGGTGTTCATCACAATCATCTGTGTGCGTGCAGGTGCAGAGCGAGCACAAGGTGTTCGTGGAAATGCCACGCAGCCTAGGTTCAGAAAGGACAGTTCACGCAACAAGGACCGAAGGCTAAAAACCGTCCAACATGTAAGAGGATCAAAGGCAAGGTCTCTCAGGTATCAAACATCTGAATTGCATTGCATGTAAGATATTCAGGTAATTGCACCTTCATTGAACGAGTCAACGCACTCACTTTCGCGTGTAAGATATTCAGGTAATTGCACCTTCATTTAACGAGTCAACACACTCACTTTCGAGTGTACTATCACTCACACTCCCACCACGGATATATCCATGGTTTATACTAGTTTCAAAAGGGTCACTGTAGAAGTAGCCTTGGAAGTTGGAAATCTTGCCCATGTAGGTCCCCTTGTCGACAACTGCTGCTACGCGTATGACCATTCTATTCTGCTTACCTTTGTCCGTAACTCATGTACGTGCCAACATTATTGCTTCTCTTTGGCTTTCACAGGACTAGTCCACCATTACACCATGGTTTTTACCATCTACCTTGTTTCCTTAGAGCTTGTTTCATCCACCTAGTTCTTCTTGTTCTATTTAGATGAAAACTCTGTAGCAGAAGCAGTCCAATTTCATCACTTGTACTGTAAGCGCAACCAGTAAAGCAGACAGAAAATGGATCTCGCGAAGCTTGCAGGGGCTGATGCTGTCAAGCTTGTTGTGATGATTGTGCAGGCAGCTCGGACTGTTCGCCATAACAAGAAGACCTGCCAGCAGCTTGTCCACCATGTGCAGATAATCGGTGACCTTCTGAAAAAGCTGCAGACTCCGGAGATGATGCAACATCCAGAGACTAGGAGCGGTCTTAACGATCTTGAAGAGATTCTTCGTGAGGCGTACATGCTTGTCACATCCTGCCAAAACAACAACTATGTATACCACCTCTTCACAGGGAAGAAGCAGGCAGATCAGCTCCGTATTCTGCAGAATAGGATGAACTCATGTCTCCAAGTTTTCCCACTCATCAGCCACATCGACACCACAGACCGCTTGGACAAAATTCTTGAAATCATACAGCCTCCACGTTCACAGGTATGGTAGTTGGTAAGATAAAAAGTAATTTGTTATAATTGCATCAATCGTAAGTAGCTAGAAATAGTCTGGTTAATTTGTTCCATGAAAGTCTTGTGTTGAAAATAAATATGGAGCACCTCTAAATTGGTGTGGGTTATTAAGAAATAAGAACTGTAAACTGGTTTTGTGCAAGCTTGGCGACAATGAAAGCTTCTTTAATCTGTTTTTCCCCAAAAATATGCTTAAGATATTGTTGAAACTTGAATTTTGTGAACCTAATTGGCTCCGTGATTCCTGTTCACCCCCAAAAAAACTGATTGTCTTATTTCTAGATAATAATGAATATGAGAAACAAAGTGCACTTGGGGGAATACAAATTTATACAAGTATGGCATGACCACATTTACATGTTAATTCTTTCTCATATTTGTAGACTTCCTATGAAGTAACATGCAGTAGTATAGTAGGATACAAATTATCCATGTCACAAATTAATTTATTTTGAGAAACGTCTTTTTTTCATATTCTTGGTGCTCGAGAGACGTATTTTATTATTTCAGGTTGTAAGAGATGTGCCAAGACTACTTGCAGGTTGCTCATCTTGTGACACCAGGTTAGAGTGTGCAATTATTTTAGTACCCATACTTTTTTGGCTGGCTCGAACCTGACCCAAGCCTGATGTCGGTAAAAAAAAAAAGATTTGAGTTTCATTTCAATTTTTAGACAATGATGTCAATCTATTTGTACATGCTAAAATTATATAATGGATAAGTTCCATAAATGTTAACAACATATTTCCCTGCCTAATTTTTGTTGCACATTCTGTAGACTTCACTAAATAACCCCATTGGTTGGCTTGACATTTGAGCTCCCTTGTGCTTTCCTTATTCATCATAGTTTAATAACTAACATTTAGTAACATGTGGTTTTGCTATTAGTTTGCATCTGGCATTTTTTGTATTGGCATTTTTCTCAATGAGATGTGAGATTCCTTGAATTGACAGTGGTTATGGTACTTTGCATCCTCAATGATATTGAGAGTCTTGAGATTCTTTAGTTATTTGGTTATGTCCTTGGACACTACCACAAGAATCAAGTCTGTCTACATGGTTTTGTTAAGCAGTTTTTTACTTTTGAGAGAGAGAGAGTTTCGTGAAAAGTCCTGCGCACAATCTAGAATTTTGAACCTTTTTATACTGATATGTAAGATGCAAGGATAACATTTTTTTCTTCTTAGATAGCATGATAGAATTTACTCACCTTGTTAGTGGCAGGACTGAAGTGTACGGTGAAGTTAAAAGGTGCTCCCTCCAATTGAATTGCACAGGTATGGCCCATTAAATAGAGAAATGGTGATCAGAAACTACATCAGTATGCTTGTGGAAAGTAGCAGAGTTTTGGAGTGCCAAATAGATTGATTTTAAGAGTCTCAAAGATCTTTCTCCTGTCATAACAGAGGCACTCAAGTTCAGTTTGTCCCAGTTGGTTGATGCTACAAACAACTTCTCCGACAGGAATCTAATTGGCAAAGGTAGCTTTGGCTGTGTTTACAAGGTAGGTGTCCCCAAAGACATGCCAAAACAGGGTAAACGAAATGACGCCTAGAATGCACTTAACAAACTCTCATTGAATTTTGACTAAGGTAATAGGTATAATATACAATTTGGATACATGTAAATAGCATGACTAAATTTTCCAGAAGAATTTCTTTCATCTGCTACATTGATGAATATATTACAAAGAAAGTCAGTCACCAAAGTGGCATCAGATTTCAACTAAATACATATGAGCATATATATGAACCTAACACTTTGATATGGTCATCACTTACGGATTTAAGTTTGGCCGTCTAGACTTTGATACGGTCATCATCCCACTGCAGCACTGCTATTGAGGTGCCTTCTATAATCTTCTATTCTATTTCAACTGCTGTCCAAAAAAAAAAAAAACTGTGCTAATTTGCCATAATGTGGAAAAGGTCACAACTATCAAATGGCATTGCAATTTTACATTAGATTAAAAATTCCACTATCATGTAATCGAATGCTTTATCACGTGCCACCATAAAACTCTTCATCACTATAGAAAGTTGTGGTGGGGTGCATTCTAGGTGTGGGGGTGCAGTATTGTACTCTTTGTTAGGCTGTCTTCATAATCAAATGGTACACAGCTCTCATGTGCGTTTGAGAGGAAAAAAAAATACTAGAATTCTTCGTCGAGTAACCCAACCAGCTTGTGCAAAAATATTGATCATCATTTGAATATTATGTTTGCATTCAGGGTCAACTGCATGATGGACTTGAGGTTGCTGTCAAAAGATGTTTTGAGTTACCTTCTTCACCTAATCAACTGGATGTCCAAGATTATGAATTTCAAAATGAGATTTGCTTTCTTCCAATGCTTCAGCATACCAATATAATTAAGCTTCTCGGAGACATTATGCAGGAAAGAGAGAGGATTTTGGTCTATGAATATATGTCAAATGGAAGCCTCGACTCCTTCATCTTTGGCATGTGTTCACTATTTTTTAGCTCATCTCAATTTTACACAAAATATAATGTGCTGTAGTGAGCTGATTAGAGTAAGCATTCTATGCTTAGGTGCAAGGACAAGAAGGTTGCATCTGGACTGGCCTACACACTTTCAGATAATTAAAGGAATAGCTGAAGGGATGCTTTATCTTCATAAGCTTTGTGGACTACATATTATACATGGAGATTTAAAGCCAAGTAACATTCTCTTGGATACCAACATGAAGCCCAAGATTTCTGATTTTGGCTTATGTAGAACATATAATCCGGGAGTAGATGAAGAGTTTGCTGACCGCATAGTGGGTTCAATGTAAGATGTTATCAGATTGGTATCATGATTGTGATGGGTTGGCACAAGAGGCTCTTTCTTCTTATTTTTCGAGAACTTACATTTTTATTTCCCTGTTGTAGTGGTTTTACTGCTCCTGAATGTCGGGAAAGACATGTTTTCTCCATCAAGTCTGATGTCTATGGCTTCGGAGCATTGCTTCTTGAGATAATAAGTGGACACCGGTGTTTTGCACTCGTAAGTGGAGAATCAGGATATGATCATGGGTTTCTGAATAAGAGGGTGCGTTGAACTTTCAAACTATTTCTACTTTTTGGATAATAAACATCCAGCTTGGACCTTTTAGTTAATTAATTGCACCACCAACTGCTTGCCACTAAAATGGCAAATCTATGATGCCATTTTCTTTTTATTTATGTTCCCTCGCAACAGGTGTGGCAGTTATGGAGAGCAGATAGGTTGATCAAGTTTGTTGATTCACCCCAGACGACGAATCTGAGAGGATGGAGATACTAAGGTGCATCCAGATAGCACTGCTGTGCATGGAAGAGAACCCTGCAAACCGGCCCACCATGCAGGAGGTTGTTCTGATGTTAAGCTGCCACATTTTTGTGCTTCCTACACCTCAGCATCCAGCTTACCTCACATGAGCCCATTGTCGCTGAGCAGGCGGATGACACCCTGAAATAGAAAATTTTATTTAGGGTCTCTGCTCTCATGCAGGATCTGTTCATTATCGGCAATGAGCAGTGTGTTTATACTGTTCAGACCAATTTTGTGTCGGTCAATATATTGATGTTTTCACTTGTCTAATTTCCTGCAAGAGCCTTGGTGTCTCTCCTGGTTGCCGACGACGATGACAGGAAACTTTTTTTTCCTCAATCAAGTCCTTTGGTCTGGGAAGCAAGATTCTTGTTTCTTTGTACATCTCCAGGTCTCCTGCTGCCTTGGGCCCTGTAATTCTGTATTTCTGTTGGCCATGAATTGGATCAGTTTGGAGGTTATATCTCTTCTACTTCATTTATGTATCTCATATATTTTTTATAACGGTAGACACCGCCAACGAGCCTCTAGCCCAACTGGCTAGAGCCCCTCAAGGAGCAAATTTTCAGGTTTTCGGGTAGGGCAGGGGTTCGGGGGTTTTTCTCGACCAGCGTGAGAAGGTCTTCTTCTTAAGCACAATGCCCGGGGCTATCTTACCCCACGGGTCGAGTTTTTTTTTTTTAATAATGGTAGACATCAGATGCAAAATAAAAGGAGAATTTTCTGGTGCTTTTTTGTGCAAACTCAACTTCCTCATCATATGGAATTTCACCCACGGAATCAGGGAGAGATCCGTACAACATGTAAGAGGCTCAAAGATAAGGTCTCTCAAGTGTCAAACATTCTCATTGTATTAACTAGTTGCAGGTGAGGAGCAGTGGCGGAGCCAAAAGCTTTCGAGAGCCCGGGCAACCTTCGTATGGAAAACGTATTTAGCTAGTAAATTCCAGTGTTCTTCTATGGCCCTGTTTGGATCCATGAGTTAGAGTTAGTTTGAGTTATTTGGGGCTCAACTAATCCTAAAGTATCCAAACAGCAGAATTAGACTGAGGTTAGTTGCATCTAACTCACCCAAAAAACTGTCCTCACCAAGAGGTGATTATTTGGGTTAGTTTTGATGGGCCCACTCAAAACTGATGACATCATCGTGTATCCCATGCTTTCGGAAGTAAAAAAAAAAGTCATATCTCCTAAACCATGTGTCCTAATTAAAATCTGATTGCATCATAATATTTCTTATAATAAACTCTTCAAAACAAGACCCCACATGGATACATTTCGATAAAATATTTAATGAACATTTATCTCATGATTAATATTATATTTAAAGATCTTATATTAAAAATATATTTATTGTCAATCTAACCCTTGCATCCAAACACCTCTTTGGCTAGAGTTAGTTTAGGGCTAATTTAAAGTTAGAAACTAACTCTAACCTCTAGCCAAGTTAGAGTATCCAAACAGGGCCTATGGTATAAAGGAATTTTTCTGTTAAAAATTGCCGACGAGCCCGGCCGGCCGCCCGGGGTCGCTGGGCGGTGGGGTGAGGAGAAATTGAGGCAGTAGAGATTGTTATAACTTTTGGAATTCAGTATCACACCCATCCCGTGTCCTTTCTTCTTCCCTACCGGCCGGCCGGCGGCTGGCCTCCGCGGTCGACTGGTCATCCCTGTGCGTTGCTTCCTCTGCCAGAGTGGTGGAAGCGGTCTGGCGCCGTGACGCGGCCACCATCAGTGGCGGAGCTACCGTCCTCAACCACATCCATATGCCGGCACCGGCAGCTCTCGCTGCAGAACGCCTCGCCGCTGTTACATAACGGTACGCCATCATCAGAAACCAGAATTTTCGCGCCATAATACTACAGGACTTCATAACTGACACTTGTATGGCGAACTGACCTGTACATGTAGATGTCCATGCCCAAGGTGAGCTTCCTCTGGCAGAGGAAGCAACGCTCCAGGAACGAGCAGCTCGGGACACTCGGAACCGGCATGGGAGCAAGGTGCAGCTTACTATGCGCTATCACCGGAGACGGTGTTCTGCTTGCTCTGGGTCGCAGCAGCTGTTGCTTCTGCTGCACGGTCGTCGTCCTTGCGTCGCCTAAGCCGGCCATGGCTGCCGTGTGTCGTGCAGCTATAAGAAGTGAATATTAGCACTCAATTATGCATTGTTTACTCCGTGTGTTCCAAATTGAAAGTCATTAGCTTTTAAAATAGCCTACCCCAACATGCTTGGGATAAAAAGGCTATGTTGTTGTTGCTGTTTGTTGTATTAGCTTTTAAAAATTATAAGATGGGCCCATGCAATACCATAGTAATGACCACATCCTTAGAAGAAAATCCACAATAATTACCTTACTAAAGTATCATTTAATATATTTGTAGTGAACAAGCTAGAAACTAAATAACAAAATTCTGTGAATAGAAGTGTCGTACCAGGGAAGATACTCATACACGGGGAACTTTTGGTCTTTAGATGAGAAATTTGATGTGGTTTCGAAGCCTGTTGCTGAAAAAATAACGACTAGATAGCAAACAAAGTTAGTTTAAATTTTACTATGTCCTGGAGGTAAATAAATATATTAAAGCACTGTGATCTACCTTCTTAATCTTTAAGCATGTTCCTCTATAGTTAGGTTCATTTATGTACATCAAAACCTTTGCAAATTAACCTTGTGCTATGGTCTAGTCATGGTTTTTGCCCCAAGATACAAAATTGTTCTTAGTTTTCTTTAGTTAGTATAACTTACAATGGCTTCATTGACAATGTTTCTTGGAAAGTTTAGTGTTGCTGCAGCTGGATCAAATCCTAAAAATGACAAGGAAACATTAAGGATACCCATCATCGGCAATAAAGAGTGGAAAAAAAAGGGTAGCTGATCTATGGATACCTCGTGTAGGCCCATCTTTTGCATGCAACTCTGCAAACACTCAATTGACAAAAATATCAATAATTTTTCCGCAAAAGGTTGTCATTTGAAAATTTGAACATATGAAACATTAATGCACACAAATATGTTATTTATGTTTGAATACATACATCTATTGCAGATCATTTGGAATACATTTCAGACTTCAAAATTGTCAGCTAAGTGACCAATTTTGAAGATCTATAAAATTCCATGTTAAGTTAGATATGCAGGCATGCCTTTTTTTCTCCTTTTTTTACAAAGTAAAGAATAGATAAAAAAAAAATTAGTACCTTTAACACGGTTATCCATCACTCGGAATGGTTCTGATATGCCTTCTTGAACTCTCTCATTTTGGGTGATGTCCAGCATTACACCCATCTTGAACATTCCAGTCCTAGCACAAATGGATCGATGTTCTCTGAAAAAAGGCATCACTGAGACATGCCTCTCCATCAGCAAGAACTAAGATGCGATCACCTCCTAAGACTGATTCTGACGGTGGACACACTATAGAGTCATTGAACTCCTGTGGAGTCCAGTAATCCTGACCAGCATTGACACTGAAGTCACCATGGAGAGCTACGACCAGAACAGAAGCTGAAGACAGGGGACCGGATGTGATCTTGATGTTGTTCTCATCGTACAAAGCAACCTTAACAAGGCTCCCGTCATCCGCTTTTATTTTATCCCATTTGTAGTATGCCTTGCACACCTTAACCTTATTCATGAATGAGGACACATGGTTTTTACCATAACCATTGTGTGGACCTTTGTGTGATGAGTGATTGTCAACATGCCAACACAAGGCGTGTGTGTTACTGCTAACCGATGGCACGCGGTTTCGTGTCAAACAACGGTGTCTCTTGGCTTGTGATGTTTGCAAGTGTCGAGCTCGGAGACGGTGGTCGACGGTTGGTGAAGATCAAGTAGGGCGTGCCGTGCTGACGGACCGGGTGCGGTGAAGGGCGGACGTGAGGCTTGGATCGAGGGACCTGAGGACCGGGCGGCCAGCCGTGGTGGCTGACAGCTGGGACATCGACGAGCGCAAGTGTACACGGCGGGGGACGCGTACGGGCTACGCTACTCGCGGAGGTTTTGGTGGTTTCGCCTCAAAACCATCGGCGGCGGGTTTCCCTGGTTTGCGCCTCAAAACTGGGGCGGAGGTCCCGATGCGGACGGACGACACGTGGCGGCATCGGGGAGATTGCTTGGAAGCAAGGCTACCGGTGAGGAGGCGCGGTGGCCGTCGGATCAAGTGAAGTCTGAGTTGGACCCTTATGCCCCTGGCTAAGTGGTTTGGCTCTTCATGTATCCAAGGGCAAAGAAGGAATGTAAAATAGGCTTGCCCCTATAAATAAAGGATGAGGGTCTCCCTTTCACCTTATCCCTTCTATTTCCATTTTTCTTTTAGGATTTTCCTTACTCTAGTTGGTGTGTGAGAGAGAGGTCTGCAAATCTCTTGATTTGTACTCGAACCAGTGTATGGCAAGCTGAGCGCCTAGTCTCAGCTGTTTCCTTTGTGCTCAATCATGGTGTCTTAAATTGTTGGTCTCCAAATTCTTTTTGGCTGAATTTTTTGGATGATTTTTCATGGAGATTTGCTTTGATTTTTATGGAGATTTGTTGGCATCTGGTTCCTGTTCTTGCTAGCAGTTCAGCTGGAAAATTGGTCTAGCACCCTGCAGTGCTTGCCCTCGGCTTAAGACCTCCAGACTGTAACACGCAAGTAGCAGTTTTCCAGTTGGCCACTTTCCCCTTCTCTTCGTTGTCTTCTTGCTGGTGTCTCCTCTGGTTCGTGCTCGTGCTCCATGGGAGGCAGAGCATCAGTGCCACAATCACCGGCGTGCCAAGGCCGTGTGTGCTCTCGAGGAGCGGTGCTAGCAGCTCTGCCTCTGGCAGCATAGAACAGGTCCTGCTTTTCTCTTCGCTTTTCGTTATTTTCGATCTGGATCTCAGGTGAGTCGGACCAGGTCCAGTTTGGTCCGTAAACCGAGTTCATCGATTTGGGTTGTCTGTGCTTTCTTTCGGGATCTGCAGAGACTTGCTTGTGGGATCAGCCACCTTGGTGCGCTCATAAATCTAGCCGCCACGCTAGTCTGAACTCTGGTCCGTTCGTTGTTTCCATCAGCAAGTTACTAGCGATAAGAAATTCCTTGATTTGAGTTGCCGACAGGAACACGTTGGTGGCAGGAAGCTTCTCCTCGATTCGATTGCGCGGTGCCTTCGTGCCCCGCTTATTTTGTTTGGATGCAGGAAGCTCTTGTCATGAGCTAAGGATTAAGTTGCGTACTTGATTTTGCTTGGTAAAAAGAAATAGTTTTCTTGCTTCTGGGAACTGCAGGTTCACGTTTGTTTCTAAAAGTCTTCGTGCTAAGTGAATTTAGAATTTGTACAGGCTGTTCTCGAAGTGAGGGTAGGAGGCCTTCTGTGCTTATTTTTGATTGGTCAAAAGATTCAGCCTTTTTGTTCCTGTGAGATATTTCCAGCCATTTGTTTTTCTTTCTCACGATTTTAGCTAGCAAATATTGGTTGTGTGCCTATCGGTAAACAACAGTTTGAGCTGCTAGTTAATTCTGTGTTGAGAAGGATGAACAGTTTTTCTGCAGAATTTCTGTAGAGTTTTCACCGGCTTTGATTCTCCGTCTTGCTCATATCTTTGTCGTTTGTGCTCCGATTCTCATGCCGCGCTGCATTGGGTTTCTATCGTCCCAAAGAATTTATCTAGATACTCTCGGCACCGGTTGACGTGAGTATTTTAGATTAGGGGATTTAACTTCTTGGGGTTTGAATTTGGGACATTGGCCAAATATTTCGTGAGAAATTTGAGGCTCCCATTCACCCCCCTCTGGTCGCCGATTCCGGACCTTCAATTGGTATCAGAGCCGGTTAAGGATCACTCCACCTTAATCGGTCCGTGATCCCCGAAGGCGACATCATGGAGAACCGTGGGCTTGGAAAGCCACCGCACTTCGATGGCAAGAACTATCCCTATTGGAAGATCCGCATGTCGGCGCATTTCCAAGGGATTGATTCGCATGTTTGGGAGATCTCGTGAGAATGCGGACTACGTGGTACTTGCTGCCCGTGTTGACCAAGCACGAGATCGACCAACACAAGGCGAACAACACCGCGTAACCGTCTTATTTTCTGCTCTTTCTATGGAGGAATTTGAGCGTGTTTCGATTGTACCATCGCTCGAGAGATCTGGTCTAGACCGCAGAAATACCATGAGGGTACCGCCCATGTCAAGACCGAGACTCTATGAGACACACAAGAGAGAGTATGAGAACTTTGTTCAAATCGATGGTGAATCTATTGATTCTTTGTTCACTCGCTTTCAAACCATCGTGAACAAGATGAGGGCAAACAACCCTCAGATGCCCTATGGCGATCATCAGAGAGCGCTTAAGCTTCTATATGCTCTAGATCGGAGGGTTTGGGAAGTAAAGGTCTCGGTGATCATCGAATCGCCCGACTATGAGACTCTCACTGTGGATGAGCTGTTCGGTAAGCTCAAGTCCACCGAGATTGACCATCGACGCGGCGAGGATCGAAATCCGTGGCTCCGCCCTACCATGGCTTTGGTCTCGTACGGAGGTTCAAGTTATTTGACTAACCCTTCACATTTGTCTTTTGCCTTGTCTTCTCTCGGGTCTCGGCTACGGAGGAGCGAGATGGAGGCTCTTGGGGACGACGAGCTCGCCTTGGTGATTAGCCGGTTCTCACGGTTTCACAACAACCGTTTGAATCGCCGGCGTGGCATCACCAAGCAAGGATGCTTCGGGTGTGGAGATCCCGACCACTACGTCGCCAACTGTCCCAAGGCCGACAAGAACCACTACAACAACAAGAACGACTACAGCAAGCGTAAGGACAAGCACGAGTCTTCCACACCCAAGTACAAGTACAAGTACAAGGGAAGATTCGACAAGGAGGCGGTCAAGAAGAAGTTCCCGGAGCAGCAAGAGGCAAAGCGGCGAGCCTTCCTCGCATCCTCGCCGATCTCGACGACGACTCCGACAACGGCTCACCCCAAGCGATGATGAGGCCGAGCAAAAGGTCGAGAACAAGTTCAACGGGTGTGCTTCTTCGACTCCAAGCTTGGAGGCTACGCACCATGGCACTCGACGAGTCTACCCCAAGCATTGAGAAGAACGACGACACCGAGCCCGAGGTAGAACAAAATCTCGAGTCCCTTGTCTGCTTGAGGTTGATAACTTGACTACCACTTTGCTTAGTCAAGATGCTTTGCTTAAGCGTGCTTGCTCGTGAGAGAAAAGATTTCAAGGCTAAGTGGGAGCTTGCTTTGTCAAAGAGCTAGAGTCTGTTAGGGAGTCTGCACATCTCTGATGAGTCTGAGTGTGATGCTTGTGCCATTCATATGGCGAACCTAGCTGATGTGCGGTCCAAGTATGTGGCTTTGGTAGATGAGCTTGATGAGGTTAAGGCTAGGTCTGTCTCGTGAGTCCTTGCAAATCTTGTGATGAGCTGAAGTCCGAGCTAGGTGAGAAAATGACTAGGATTGCCATGCTAGAGAAAACTAGTCAAGTTTCTAGATGTGCTTGTTGTGAAACTTTGGAACTAGAACTAGACTCTTGTAGGCATGACAAGAAAAGGGCCGAAGAAGAAATCACAAATCTTCGGTCCATGCTCGCTTGGTTGTCTTGCGTGAACCTCGGCTTGGCATGATGATGAGTCGGTTCAAGAGGGAACTCGACACAACGGGATTAGGCTTTGCTACGAAGGGAAGGGTGAAAATGTGTTTGGTAAGGTTGGTGAACACAAAGTGGTATAAGTGCATCCGAGAAATCCACCAAGCCTTCCACTACTCCCAAGTTGATCAAAATCACTCCACCTCACCTAACAAGCCCAATGTGAAAGATGGTGTGTTTGAGGAACCTCCCAAAGCTTCACCTCCAAAGCAAGTGTGGACTCCAAAACCAAACCACCTAAGGAACCCACTTGACACACTTCCCGACATCACTATTAAACCCCCTCCAAAGAACAAGCAAACCCAAAGAGTGATCCATACCCATGAGAGAGTGAGTCAACCACCACCCAAGAGAGAGGTGTATCACTGTGATTATTGTCACCATGATGGTCACTTGTTTGAGTTTTGCTTTCGGAGGAAGAGAGATGAGCGGCATGAGTATGAGCTTTTCCATAACTCTACTCATGGTGTGTTTGCTCCACGTTTCCGGAGAGGCACGTGCTAGGCCAAGAGGTGCAACACCTCAAGGACCTAGGCCTCAAGGTGTGAGACCACGAGGTGGTCGTGCCCGGCGGGGTTCAGGTTTTGCTTATGACCTTGGATCTCGTGACCGTGGCTTTCAGTCTTACAGGATGAGCGGACCACATTTTTCTCGTCGTGGTGATCGCTCTACTCATATGGGACATGGCATGCACGATGCTTTTGCTAACACCTCTCGTGGGCGAATGAGCCAACACTGGTTTTCTCCTCAGTTTACTAACCCCAGTGTTGGATCATTTGCTCATCCCATGTATCATTATTGATGCAGGATGAAGGGCTGGAGAACACATGGCTAGTTGATTCCGGTTGCTCTCGACACATGACCGGGAACTCAAAATGGTTCTCCAGCCTTACCCAAATGAAGTGTAGTGAATACATTACATTTGGGGATAATAGCAAGGGTAAAGTGCTTTCACGTGGGTCCATCCATCTAAATGAGAACTTTGTGCTTAAGGATGTGGCCTTGGTTTCAAATTTGCACTTCAATCTGCTTTCTGTTTCTCAGCTTCTTGATGATGGTTTTGAGGTTCGGTTTAAGCCAAGACTTTGTCGTGTTCTTGATGCTCAGGAGAACCTCGTTTGTAAGATTGTGCCTTTTGGGAAAGTGTTTCTTGCTGATTTTTCTCGATCATTTGGTCTTTCCCGTTGTTTGGTGGCTAGTTCCTCCTCAGAGCTCTGGAAGTGGCACCGAAGACTTGGTCACTTGAGTTTCGACTTGCTTGCAAGATTGAGCTCACTTGATCTAATTCGAGGTTTGCCCAAGCTCAAGTTTGAGAAGGATCTTGTTTGTCACCCGTGCCGTCACGGAAGATGATTGCAGCTTCTCATTCTCCCGTGAACCAAGTGATGACCAAGGGACCCGGCGAGCTTTTACATATGGACACCGTAGGTCCAAATCGGGTTCGGTCGAGATGGTGGAAAGTGGTACGTGTTGGTTGTGGTTGATGACTTTTCTCGCTATTCGTGGGTTTTCTTCATGGAGAGTAAAGATGAGGCTTTTACTCATGTTCATGACTTGATCTTGAGGTTGCAAAATGAGTTACCAAAGCATGCCATGCGAGCTATTCGCAGTGACAATGGCACCGAATTTAAGAACACTCATTTTGAGACCTTTTGCTCATCCATAGGTCTTGAACATCGGTTTTCCTCGCCGTATGTCCCACAACAAAATGGGATTGTTGAGCGTAAGAATCGGACCCTTGTTGAGATGGCCGGACGATGCTTGATGAGCATAGGACTCCTAGGCGCTATTGGGCCGAAGCAATCAACATGACTTGTTATGTTTCAAATCGCATCTTCCTTCGAGCTTTTACGAAGAAGACTTCTTATGAGTTGCGGTTTGACCGTTTGCCCAAAGTGAGCCATTTTCGGGTGTTTGGCTGCAAGTGCTTTATCTTGAAGAAGGGAAACTTAGACAAATTTGAATCGAGATCTTCTGATGGGATTTTTCTTGGTTATGCATCTCATTCGCATGCTTATCGAGTACTTAACCTTGAAACTAACCGTGTCATGGAGAATTGTGAAGTCACCTTCGACGAGACCGCACCTTGTTCTTCTCCTGTCTTTGAAAGTGCAGGTGTTGACGGTCGTTAAGTGCCAATTTTTACCGTCAACTAAACATGAGAAAGGACTAAAATATGTTCACCAACTAGATATAGGAGTTACACTAATGAAATTCCAAGAGTTTTGGTGAATGTCTGTTTCTGCAGGGTGTCAGCTGAAAATACCCAAGGAAGGCCCACATGTCAGGTTTACATAGAGATAATCGGGAACCGGTGAAAATTCTGTAATATGGAAGGTTCGAGAAGGCTCGGGACCAAACGGGAGCCCAAACGGGCTCGGTGGAGAGTCGGCCGACTCCCCTTGGGCGGCCGACGGCCGGTTCAACAATCGAAATCGGCCTCGCGGATCCCTGTTCCACCGCCTTTGAGGATGAATAATAATCGTCCATTTAGGTCGGTTTGATCCGAGGGCCGTGGTGCATCCTAGGGGGCTATATAAGCGGGGCCCCCGGCCCCCGGAGGAGGCATCCCATGAAACCCTAATTCATTATTTCCGAGAGGGATCGGGTGAGAGGGGTCCCTTGAATGGATCTCCTCCCTAGAGCCTAGCATTCAAGATAGATAGAGAGAGTATAGGGTGGAGGTAGAGTTGGAGGAAGCCCGGCATGTCGGTGTCTCCTCTCCGGTTGTACTGCAGGATCAAGTCTCCTAACCCGAGACTTGGTTCTAGGATCATTCTCGCAATTCAACTTCTAATACTAGTAAGTTCTTGTTATTATTGCTCTTTGGTTTACGAGTTTACTTTATTCGCTTCCGGTTGGGAATAGAGTAATCGTTCGTAGCGTAAGCGTGGTGCTTGGGCTAAGTTCACTCGTAGATGCTCCCTATCCGGCCGAACCGTGGTAGTAGCGGGGGAGATGACATCCTTTGTTACCTTTGTAATCCACTTCCCGTCGTAGGTAGGTCCAAAAGTGCTAGGTTAAGCATCCTCTCGTGGTGTCTTTTCTTAGGTGCTCCCATAGAGTAGTAGTTGTAAAGCTTGCCATAGGTTGGAAGGAGACTGTGGTAGTAATCCTCTCTATATCGCTCATTACCTTGTCTCGTAGCTCGGGGGTTAAGTATAGACTTAGGTTAGTCGATGCACGTTTTCTCCTAGCGGATAAATAAATAACGATACTGAATATCTCCCGGGTGAAGTGCTTACCGATATCCGTGCGCTTGCGGATTATTTCTCTTTGATTCTTTCGTGTGCGTATCTAGTATCAACAAGCATTTCTCGCGCCGTTGGGGGAGAAAGACGGTCTCACTGAGATAACCTTAAGTCATGCTTAGCCTTGTATTATACTTTTATCTTTTTGTATTTTTCTTTTGCCTTTTCTTTTATATCCTTATGGATAACCCAAATTCCACGCCTATCCACCAATATCTTGCACCCATGAGCACATGCTTAGAGACTCTAGAACCCATGATTTTCACATCTAGCTATGAGCTACACCAATCTGTGGTTGCAATAGGTCAAAGCCAACCCTTTTCTACAGCTAGAGTCCTATCTTCTAATCAAGAGGGTAATGTACCCAAGGTCCTATCCTCATCCTCCCAGGAGAGGGTAATGAACCCCAAGTCCTATCCTTTGATCAAGTAGGTAATGAACTTTTGGCTACACTAAGGGAATCTTCCAATTTTCCTATAAACTTAGGTTTAGACCTAGCCTTACAAGACCATGTTCTTCTTCAACATTTTTTTATGGGTCTTGATAATATCGCCTTTGGAGGAGTTTTCCTTTCTTTACCCATTAGTGAAGTGAGGTTTGTCCTTATTAGTGGACACACTCCTTGCACTAGCCTTCATGATAACATCCTAGAGGTAGAGAAGGAATCATCCCACAAACTAGAAGAGGAAGTTTCCATAGCCACTTTGCAAACATTCCAATCCCATGATTCGGCTATCAATCCCAAACCAAAGAGTACTCCAAAATTCTCTAAGGAAAGGAGTAATTCTATCCTTAGAAATTCTTTTTTATGACAATTTTGGGAGGAGCGTAAACTTCCCACTTCATAAGAGATCTTTTAGTGCATGCATAGTAAATCTTCTCAAGAAGAGATCTCTTAGAAAGCGTCTCAAATCCAATCCCTTTGAAGGACGCTTAGAAAGACTCAAGGATGGCATATCAAGTGATGCCATGGAAGGAGAGCGTAGCCATTTAGAAACCACATTCGTCTTCTCTCCTTCTATGCCCACATCAAATATAGAATACGAACCCATCTTTAAACCCATCCTTGACCCCTATGACTCATTCTATGCCCTTTCTCCTAAACCTCCTGATGATCCTAGAAGTCCATCTAGATATCCCATGCATAGGAATCATCAAGACCATATAGAGGATCGCAAAGAGCAACATCCATGGCTAGAGAGCATTAAAAACCTATGTGCTATTGCCATTGAATGGATGGATAAGGCCTTAGATGAGATCATTTTGAGAGACGATCGAAGGGGAATTTTGGACATTTATGTCGAGTCACCCTTGGAAGTGGAAGATGATGGAGGCTTCAATGAGCAAAGTAGTTACTTCTTAAACACCCCATCAAGACCTTGCTCATATGAAAAATCTCCTGATTCACTTAGTCTCTCCAACATTACCGCACATGAGATCTTCAACCCCCTCATGCTCCCTATTCCTATAGATTTTGAGAGGGTGGTTGTAGACATATATACTTATCATAAACATTGCGATCTCGTTGTGTTGAATCTTGAGATAGTATACATAGACCGGGTGTTGGAGGGGAACCACTTCACCAATTCACATCTTGAAGGTTTCCCAAGGACAAGCTTAGTGTCCTAAAACAAGCACTGTTTAGACCATGACATGAGTGTTCACCTTTCTACTGTGCTGTCCTTGTTAAATGAGCATAGAGTTATAATTATGAAAATATTCCTTCGGGTATTCTTGCCACTAACCTTTCCAGGTTCGATACAAAAAGATCGAAGGAATATCAAATGCAAGGTATGTCCAACCAATCATTATGCAACATTGAATTACTTTTACCCAATCTTGATTTCCGCCGAATTCAAGCTTGGGGGATATACTTTCCTAAATAGATTCCTTGCCATGTTGCTACACTATCTTGGCTGTCCGTACCTTTAAGGCATGCTCAGTTTGCTAAACAATAAACATGCTCTGCCATCACTGTTTGAGTAAATATCTGTAGTGCTCTCATGCTGCCTTTGTTTGCTATAGTATGTTTTGGTTTGGAGGTGCTTCATATGAGTACTTCTAAAGGCTTTTAAATTAAGCATGGTGCTTAGGTTAAATTGCCTTCCTTAATTAGATTAGACATGGAGTCTAGTTTGGTTATTGAACTAAAATTGTGTTGTAGTAGATATTGGTATATTTTGTTGGACTAACCCCCGCAAAAAACTTCCAAAATCCAAATTGGGAAAGTCCCGAGATGAACTCACATCGTAGATGAAGCAAGGCATATGATGAACTCCAACAACTTCACACAAAAGACAGCTCATTCATCATCTAAGAAAGAATTGAAAGAAATTATGGCGTGCTATGCATGGTAAGCTCGCTAAATCACCACTTCGATGGAACAAAGAAGGAGACAAGAGTGCCACAAGAAGGATCTACATCAATAGCGCTCACCCAAAGGAAGTGGATGAACAACGCAACAAGCTATGAGCAACCTTGAAGACATCATAGCATTGAGCCTAAAACTCGAGCTAGGACACCAATGAGAAGCTGGGAGAAACTCACCTCATTTTGGCCAATCAAAGACCTGCTCTTGTTATTCTTGAAGACACCATCTTGCACGTCGGCAGCAAGGACAAGCATGGCATGATAAGTATGCATCCTTGTGTCAACCAATCACCATCAAGGGTTGACTACCGACCAAGCCTAAGAAGACCATGAACAACTACATTTGCAAGATGATGTCCCTAGGCCATTGGAGATAAAGCCAGCATACAAACATTAGTGAAGTCCCTTCCTTGATCATCAAGGCAGATGGCGTATCATTAACCGCAACTCTTCGCCATGCTACTAGAAGACAAAGACCATCAAGGAAGAACTCAAGTCTATATCTCCAACAAACATCAATTAGTTGACCAAGGCTCAGCAAAAATCAAGAATGGTCGGCAAAAGAAGATCATGCAACTGTCTGTCCTGGATTGGATAGTCCAACAAAAAGAAGAATGCAAAGGAGAGATCTTTGCTTAACGGACCTAGAATCAAGATCCCTCTTAGACAGACTTCAGAATAGAGGACAGACAATGTCTAAGAACATGGAGTCAACACACTTCGAGGGATGATTCAACACACACACACACTTGGCTTCCAGTGATGAGCAACAACAAGCTTGGGGGAGGAATGCCGCCGACTCCTCTAATGATGATCAAGCAACACTCTTCCTCTTCTCAAGTCCTCGTTGCTCTAGCACACTCGGTTTGCAAATCCCTCCACTCACAATTACTTCCTCTCTATAAGTTTGAGTGTTTTCTATAGATTTCATACACAAATCAAACTTAAGACAAAATAAAATCAATCCTTAAGAGAAGAAGTAATGTTGAGTAAATGTTCGATGCTAATTTTCAACCCAACTTTTCTCGTATCATAGAATATGACCTTCACCTTTAAGACAAATCTACCCTTGTTATTATATTCCTTCGGGTATGTTTTGTCCACTAATCATCTACGTAGAAGAAACAATAAGTGGAGCACTAGGTCGAGGAGAGGCCCACTAGAAGCATCCACTCTTCATCACAAGATGCTCTAGTGATAAAGTTCTCGAACCCGCAACATGCACACTAAAACAACATGCTCCCAAAGATCACAATTAAAGGATTCACTTTAGACCGTTGGACAAGGAAAGAACATGGATGACCCCTTCCTCAAGAGTTACCAACTCAAGAAGTATAGTTCTCAAGGTCTCTGCCTTTGGGATCAAATGAAGCACCGAAGGATTGAACATGACAAGAGGTCCTATTCAGAGGACTTAAAACATCGAACCCTCGCCAAGGAGGTAACTTGGTAGTTATCCATATTTCCCATTTTAGCATTGCATAAGTTTTCCTTTAGCATATTTAGTTTCTGCATAATCAGTTCTTGTTGCATATTTACTTTGATGCATCTACATTAGAAAATAAAAAATAAAATAATTTTGTCTTGCTTTCCATCTAGAAAATGCTAAGCCCCATGTGAATAATTTTGTGGTGCGACAGACCCACAAAGATATCCACCGTGGTGGCATAAAAATAAGTTTTCATCTTAGTTGCATTTTTCTCGCTCGCATATCATAAATATAAAATTGTAAAAATATTAAGATCCCGCTAAAAAGGTTTATGTGTTAAGAAGGTTCTAGACATTCAAGGCTTAGAGGGTTATCACTAACACTTAATCAGCCCACAAGTTTTGTCTTTGTCTGCTTGAGCTTCACGAAATTTAAAGGATCAAAAAGAACTAAACAGCAAGAGGACGTCCCGTCTCCCCGTTGGAGTGATGTCTTCAACGGTAGTAGTGTTGTCTCTACGCCATCATCCCTAACACTCCGAGAGGAGCAAGATCGCCTTCACTACCGCCGCAACACCAACGGACTACGTGAACATCCAGCTTGGGGAGAGCACCCCCTTGTATCCAGCTAAGTATCACTTGCTTATCTATCTATCTATCTATCTATCTATCTCGTTAAGTTTGCAAAATAAAATAGAGGAGAGTATGTGAAAAGTCTCGCTCGCTAAAATGAACCCTACGAATAAGCTCTTATATGGAAATGATGAATAGTTGCTCTGCCGTAATTCCTTTCAATTACCTAGTTTTGAACCTTGCACTCTCCCGAGTTTTGGACACAACTGTTTAGATTTGAGATTTACTCTGAACCTGAAACTTGTGGGTAGCGAATGCTTGATCTAAGTCTAGGTAGTTGACGGATATGATATGGGAAAGTTTTGAGCAGCTGTCCATCTTGTTTCTAGAGATACTAGAGTTCTGGAGAATTTATTTGAAAATATTAAATTCCTGCATGATGAGTTCCTTTATGACGAGAGTTCAAAATTCCTACCACAGCCATACATTCATGCTTGCTAGATTAGGAAAACCCATCTATTTATATAGATCATATTGTAGGCTTGAGTGTAGTCTTTATAGGCATTGAGTGTGGTTATGCTGTGGACCCATAAGGAACCAGTCATACAGTTAAAGTCAATAGTATGTGCTCTCCATCCATTGATCTATGCTACTTCTGTCCTCAGAAGCATGCACCCATTTTGTATTCATTATGTGCTACTTCTGTCCCTAGAAGTACCACCTACATATAGATCCACATCCACCACATATTGTGCTATCTCTACCCTGGAGATACGCACCTATGCTGCTCCTACCTTGGGAGTACGCATTTTTCCACATATTGTGCTGTCTCTACCCTGGAGATACGCGCTTATGCTGCTCCTACCCTGGGAGTACGCATGCATCCATTCATCCATCCACAAAATACATACGCCACTCATTTCACTTCATCCAGAAAAGGTTCTACTCCTATCCTGGGATTGAACATCTAGAAATAATCATCGCCGTTCCATTTGCCTACATAAAAGCTCTAGTCATTATCATTTCAAGGTATACACTCCCCGTTGCTAAAGTTTCATTTTCAGAGGATTGGTTGCTCTAAAAAAAAGAAAAAATAAAAAAAAAGAGAGAAAAAAAAGAAAGAAAAAAGAAAAAAAGAGAAAGAAAGAAAGAGTAGCCAAGTCCTTCCTTTCAAGAAGTTTCAAGGTTTCCGAATAAAGGGAGTCATGTTATCCCCAAAGGAGCAAGTGTAGAAGTAGATGTTCACCAAGTGATCACCCCTCATAATCATTTCCTTATCATCATCATCTTATCATCTATTCCATTCCCTCATTCACATGCACATATGACTTTATTATTATTTTAGTTCCTATTGGATCCATGTCTTAACTGTGCAATATATGCAAGTGAGTTTGAGTGCCTCCCTATAAGCTCCACATAAGCCTATTAGAAAGTAGGGTGAGAGAGAGAAGGCACTTTCCACTATGCCTTAGTTCCACAAATACCACATATTCTGAGAGTAGAGAGAAGGCATACGCTACACACATGCCTTGGAGAGGATCCAGAAATACCACAAATGAGAGACTTGAAAGGGTCATACAAGGAAACTCTGAGTTTTATTTGAAAATCTTGCAAAAACTCCGGAATAATAGTTGATCAAAGATCGAGAAACATAGCGCTTGACTTGACCGTTAAATGCTTTCAACCGCTCAAGACCCAAGTGACGGCTACAAGCCCCATGGTGAAAGGTAATATGAGTAAGTTTTGAGTCGAATAGTTCACTCTAACTGGAGGAGAGTTCTTGTTTGAACGCATGTGTACTTTTGAGGCGTGAAAGCATTGTAGCAACTCCGATCCATCACGAGTTTATCTTTGCTCGTGGACGAGCAAAAGGTAAGCTTGGGGAGTTGTTGACGGCCGTTAAGTGCCAATTTTTACCGTCAACTAAACATGAGAAAGGACTAAAATATGTTCACCAACTAGATATAGGAGTTACACTAATGAAATTCCACGAGTTTTGGTGAATGTCCGTTTCTCGGGTGTCACCGAAAATGCCCAAGGAAGGCCCACGTGTCGGGTTTACATAGAGATAATCGGGAACCGGTGAAAATTCCGTAATCTGGAAGGTTCGAGAAGGCTCGGGACAAACGGAGCCCGAACGGGCTCGGTGGAGAGTCGGCCGACTCCTTGGGCGGCCGATCGGCAATTCAACCAATCGAATCAGCCTCGCGGATCCCCTGTTCCACCGCCTTTGAGGATGAATAATAATCGTCCATTTAGGTCGGTTTGATCCGAGGGCCGTGGTGCATCCTAGGGGGCTATATAAGCGGGGCCCCGGCCCCGGAGGAGGCATCCCATGAAACCCTAATTCATTATTTCCCGAGAGGATCGGGTGAGAGGGGTCCCTTGAATGGATCTCCTCCCTAGAGCCTAGCATTCAAGATAGATAGAGAGAGTATAGGGTGGAGGTAGAGTTGGAGGAAGCCCGGCATGTCGGTGTCTCCTCTCCGGTTGTACCTGCGGGATCAAGTCTCCTAACCCGAGGCTTGGTTCTAGGATCATTCTGCAATTCAACTTCTAATACTAGTAAGTTCTTGTTATTATTACTCTTTGGTTTACGAGTTTACTTTATTCGCTTCCGGTTGGGAATAGAGTAATCGTTCGTAGCGTAAGCGTGGTGCTTGGGCTAAGTTCACTCGTAGATGCTCCCTATCTGGCCGGAACCGTGGTAGTAGCGGGGGAGATGACAGTCCCTTTGTTACCTTTGTAATCCACTTCCCGTCGCAGGTAAGGTAGGTCCAAAAGTGCTAGGTTAAGCATCCTCTCGTGGTGTCTTTTCTTAGGTGCTCCCATAGAGTAGTAGTTGCAAAGCTTGCCATAGGTTGGAAGGAGACTGTGGTAGTAATCCTCTCTAAATCGCTCATTACCTTGTCTCGTAGCTCGGGGTTA